>SNQJ01S0060792.1:91559-111377 GCA_010110895.2 Picea sitchensis
TCGTAAGACTTGTGCCCATTCTTTCCACATGTGAAGCATGTGATTACTCCACCTCTTCCTCTTCCTCTACCTCTAGTACGAGGAAAAGTGTTGTTGTCAGCATAATCTCCTCTCTGCTCATTATGTTGTCCTCTTTGTTCAACAATTTGTTGCCCTCGCTGTGAGGTTCCACCTCCCTCAACTTTACCCTGAGGTTTCTTCCATTCCTCCTTGGGCTTCTGATTTCTATCCTGGGCAACTGATTTGCCTCTGAGCTGACTTCTGCCTCGACCCCTCTGACTCTGCTTTTGGCTCAGCTTCTCTTCAGCTTTCAGAGCCATCTGATAAGTATCTTCGACCGTTCGGATGGATACCATGCTCATCTCATCCTGGATATCATATCTCAGGCCATTCATGTATCTGGCAACTTTTTCATCATCGCTCTCCCAATGACCTGCTCTGATGTTCAGTTTATAGAATTCATCATTGTATTCTTTCACTGTCATTAGCTTCTGTCCCAGGTTCTGCATTCTCCTGAACAGAGTGATTCGATAGTCTCTTGGGATGAATTTCGCCTTCATCTTCACGATCATCCAGTCCCATCTCTTGATCTTCTACTTGCCCTTGCAGCGTCTGTTAGCTTGTAGTTCATCCCACCACAATGTTGCAGGTCCTTTCAAGCGTCTAACAGCATGCTTGACCTTCTTGTCCTCTTCGACATCTTCATAGTCGAAGTAGGTGTCTAGAGCTCTAATCCAGTCTAGAAGCTCCTCTGCATCCAAGTTTCCCTCGTAAACTGGAATGTCCATCTTCGCTCTTGCACCCATCCTGGCAATAGCTTTGATCAAATGCTCGTTTGATGCATCTTCAGCTGCAACTTCCTCTTCTCGTTCATCCTCTATCTCGCTTTCGGAATCACTAAGATCCCTTGCACTAGCTGTGTGTCTTTGCGCTGTCTCCATATCTTCGAGTCTGGCTCGCAGATCATGCATCTGTCTCTCCATGACTGGATCAGTCATCTGCCTGCCTCTTCTTCTCTACGCTTCCCTATCCTTTGGATTGGGTGACTTCCTATCTCTCCTCGGCGGCATGGTGAATTTTCTTTCTCTGCTACAGAAAGCAAAGAATCTTTCTGAGCTCTGATACCAAACTGACGCAGTCGCACCCGCAGGCACGCCGCTCACAGGATCTTCTCTTCACTCGGCCCGAAGAACACTAACCGTCCTTTTATTTCCCTATCGGGAAATCTGCACCCACAGAAACTCTTCGCGGAATTCCCCCTCTTTACTTATCGGGGAATCAGATTTCACGACTTCGCGAAGTCAACAGTCGAACGTTGCACTCTCAGATCCCCGAAACCCGATGACCAGTCCACGTTGACCTTCTCCTTTGCCTTGTCGGGATTTTCTCTGTCGAAATCTCGAAACTCGCGGTGTCGAGCAACTCGGTTCTCCGAATCCCGAGTCTCGATATGTCGAAACTCCGGTGGGCTCGCGGCTTTGACTTTTTAACGGTCCCGTCACCTCGTCAGGATTTCAGACTTCGCAGGATCGCGAATCCTGATGTCCAATGTTCGTGACTTCTCGCTACGAAACTCTGATAGCTCATACCACCTGTCCTCCACTCTCTGACTCCGTTGTGGCGCACACACAAATCTTGTACCCATCGGAATATCGCGTGTCGCAATTTCACAATTCCCGTTACCAAATCTTCGACTCTTCTCTCACGAAATCTCGATAGGCGATTTCGCGAATAATCCAACGACCCTTAGCTAGTTTGGATCAACGACTCTATCTCTCCTGAGCTTCGAACCCTGTGGGAATACTCGTGTATCTCCCCTGCACCTCCACAAGATCCAACGGCCCACGAAAATTCACGGATTCTCCTGGGAGAATTCTGGCCATTTATCTTTCCCGATGAATCCTGTGAAATGAACCAAGTCTTCCTCCGTGAAAACTTGTTTCCTCTACGTGCAAACTTGCGACGCTTTCTTGCCAACCTTCAAGACACAACTTCTCCGCGCTGTCCTTCAACAAATCCGAAGGCCTATCCTTCCTGAGCTTTGCTATGACTTTGAGCCTTAGAAAAGACTCCTTGTGCGCACTCCTTGCGACAACCCTTCAACACATTTAAGTGATGAATTCCCTTCGACTCTGCGCACTCCTGCAATAACAATCTTTCAGAGCTTTGCTCAGGTTCGCAACCCTGAAGCTTCACTTGGCCTGCGCACTCCTTGCACGGCTCCTGTGCCCAACTTGCACCTTTGGGATGAATGAGAACAAAAGCTATCTCTATCTGAACCCTCTGTCAACGCACTCCTTGCGGACATTTCGACTGCACTCCTTGCAGGAACTCCTTGCTCAGACAGAGAAACAATTGAAATTCATTCCATCACCCTCTTAGACTTCAATTCATACATGAAATCACATACACATCATATAAAAGCAAATGTATAACAGGAAGCAAACATTCATGAGCATATCATTCAGCGTCAATACACAGAGAACAACACAAAACCATGAATTTGAATCAAAGCTTTCTATTAATTCAAATATCTGTACATGGGTGTTCTTACACAACTCTCTGCATGCTCTTGCTCTTCTCCTGCTTCAATAATTCAATCATGTTACAAATGCACAATGAGGGTGTCTATATCCCGTTTCCCTCTTGCGCTCTCAAACAGTCTAATCTAGAATTAAATTCTATCTAATTTCATTAACTTCTTTAACCGCTGTATATCTACTAAAGGACGAGAGCAATCCGCTCAGGGTCCATTTACAATATACAAGTGTGCTTCATTAAATTTCCATATTAATGTTCGCGCAACAATTCCAAGGTGTTTTCAAAATTTGTGATGGCGCTCGTCCAACTGTCTTTCACTTCCGTGTTGGCTCGCTTGATGTAGGCGATGCTCCTGCATCACTTTGACAGGCTGTAAAAGGCGGAGCACAAGTCGAAGCGGAGATCGCAGGATCTTGGCCCCTTTTTAGGGCTTTTTGGGTTTTGGGCTGAATACTAATGAACTATAATTGATAAGTTCTCTGTTAAGGTGTTACAATCACAGATCTGTGTCCCAGCTAAGGTTGTAGACATCTTAGTCCTGCAACCACCCCTACCTCTACCTCGGGTGAAACTTCATCTGCTTTGCAGGTTTTGTCGAAAGGGCCGGTAGTTAGGGTTTTGTTGGTGCGTTGTTGTAAGCATTGAACCCTGGGTTTGCCCCTGTCCCAAAAAATGGTTCTGTTGCCGTGACCTGGAACTATGATTGTTGGGAACTACTGAAAAGAGAAAGCTTTGTGCGTAGATTTGTTGCCCTAGTGCGCAGTATTCTAATTGACCTGTGAAGCTTTGTGCCAAGAAGAAAATTCAGATATGAAGAAAAGAGGTAAGACCTGAAAGCTTTGTTCTCTAATAAAAGTAAAGTAAGAATTTTTGGTTAAAGAGGTAAGATATTAAAGCTTGGTGCTCTGATAAAGGTCAGAACAGTGAAATGTTTTGAATGAAAAGGTAAGATAAGTGGAAATTTTTGTTTCAAAAGTATGGATCAAGGTATGTTTGATAAATTTTGTCCTAGTTTGAAAAGTAGGGCACAACTAAATGAGATAAGGTTTGATATGAGTAGATCTGACAAAACTAGTGAAAGATATGTTATTCCTATGCATGGAAAGAATGTTTGGACTAACAAATGGATGCAAGACCCTAGAAAGAATTTTTTGTAGGCTAGCTACTATGATCCTAGTGCGTAGTACAGGAAAGGTTGGGGATCATTTCAAAGAAAGAGAGGATTAACTCTTTGTTACAGTTGCAGAAGATCGAGACATCTTGCTAAGGAATGCCCTGGTAGAAGACCTAGTTGTCTTTGATGTAAATCTATGGATCATGAAGTTTTAGATTTCCCTAGAATGATTGTTAAGCTTGACATAATGAATATGAGACAATAAAATCTTGAGGAAGGTCAAGAAACTGAGACCATGGCAGAACCCCAAAAAGAATCAGAGAATGAATTGCTACAAATGAAAGAAACCCTAAATGATCACAAAAATATCAACTTATCATAGATCTTCAAAGAAAAAGAATGCATAAAAGCAAGAATAAGAGACTTCGACATTGACTGTGTTATGGATGAAGAAACACAGGTAAATATCATGATAGAAAGAACTTGGGAAACTTTAGGAAAGCCTGCTATGATTCCTTCATTGGGAGGAATAGGATTATTTAGGGGAAAGCTCATAACCCTATGTGGAATACTCACCCAGATATCTATGAGTGCTCATGGAACTTCGACATAGGAAGATTTTGAGGTTGTTAAATTTATTGAGAACAACACCCCATTTTATATATTACTAGAAAAACCTTGGATTGAAAAGGATCGCGCCAAAAGAAAAGAAGAGGAAGTCTTAGAGCAGAAGAAGCAAGAATTAAAATATTTCATGATTAGGAGGATAACACACTTGATTAAAGAACAAGAGAACAAATCAAAGCTACTTAGAACCAGAAACTTGGATGTCGAAGTTGAAAGAACACAAGAAGACTCACAGACGAGTAGAACACCTACCCCAGATAGAGAAGACGTATTACTCTCTGACCCTATGAAATAATCTCAACAATGCAAAGTTACTATGCCAAAAGGAGATAAGAATCATAATGGAAAGAGGAATATCGATACGAAGATCATCGGGAAGAAGGCTAGAAAGCTCAGTAAGAAGAGAGCAAAGATAGAAAAGTTACAAAAGGTTCAAGAGGGTACTTCGCAGAAGGAAGGTTTTCAAGACTGGAACTTCGTTAGGATATTAGAACAACGCAATATGGCACTTCTCCATGGCGAAGCGATATAGTCGTTGAAAGCATTATAATTGTTAGCCCGACGACCTAAATGGTTAGAAAAAGAGTAATGGCCCGAAGACTCGCCGTCAGACCGTTGGGACCGCGCCACAACGGACAAAACCGCATTGATGAAGGCCCCTCATCCATTGGAGAGATCCGTTACATTGTGTCTACTTAGTCCATCGACTGTTGCACCGAGAACACTTTTGCGAATTGTATTCAAGCCAGCTCATTACTACCGCGCTGTGTTTATTGAGATCGACACTTGTTCCATTGCATTACGCACTCATTCATCCACCCGAGTTATTCGATCTAAGCATGTATGTCGGACGAGCTCAGTGTCGCAGAGAAAGTCGTCGAAGAAGTTCTCAATAATCTTATGGTCGAAAAAGTGATGTCCGCAGGTATTCAAGCTTCCTCGACGAGAGGAGTGCAAGCCTCTCTGTCGACTGTTCGTGGATCCGGACCCTCCCGACCGGCAACAGAGAAGAGAACCAAGCACCGAGATGACTTGGAAAAACGTGAAGCTAATCCCGACCATCCTACCCGACTACATCCCCCCTCTGGCTGGCGCGGTGAGTCGTGACAGTGTCCCAAGAGACTTTGATTACACCATGGTTACTACGTACCTCCTGAACGGGATACGTGCAGTTAGAACATAGCAGGATAAGATTGCGACATTGAAGTTCAGCGACTTCAACTTAGGAGACCACAAGAACCATAGTATGCTCTCTCCTTACAAATACTTGACCAGGATGAAGGGGAAGAACTCGAAAATAATCCCCGAGACATGGACTATGAACCTCGCGCAGTCCACCCTCTTGAATGTAATGAAGATTCCACACTTTGTAAGGCACCAAGAGGTTAACGTGTGTGTTAAGCTCCATCTCTCATGTTACCATGGTGGCTACCTATGGCTAGACCAATGCATCACAGTCGATCCGACGTTGATTCATAGGATCACCGGATTGAGCATACGGGGACCCGACTCGTGGGACTTCTACCCAGGGAAGGCTACAGATCGTGCATTAGCACAGAAGATCAAAGACACATATGGCGATGTAGAAAAGGGAATGCGAGGCTACAAGGTAACTTCCATCCATAATGGTGTAGTGCGCCTGGCATGCCAGTTGATCGCAGGAAAGCTCGTGAGAAAGAATAGACCTACACAGGTCCCAGGATTCGTTATTGACCTCGTTGGGAAATGTGTAGAAGGACTCCAGATGAATTGGGTGAAGTACTTGGTCAACCAGCTGGAATCAGACTGTCGTGAAGCCCAGGATTAGGGCCATAAGTTCCACTTTAGCTGGCTCCTGATCCTCATCGCATTTACCACTTGGGAGATGCCGAAAGGTACGACCTTCCCGAACATTGAACCGTTCGAGCCGCTCACTACGAAGTTCACCACGCTATGGTACTCGAGCGATATGGGAAAATACTCTTAGTTGAACGTGGTCTTTCATACATATTATCTCCAACTGAAGAGGGCTATCGAAGTTGTCCCTCGCATGACGCCAAACACCCTGCATCGGTTCCGACCCCTCGTGAAGTTCCATGCAGATCGACACTTCATTTATATCACCGCGCGCATAGATGAGCATAAAGAAGAGCTTCAGTCATACTACAAGCTCACAGAGGAGTACTTCGAAGAGATAACCAAGCACTGGTCTGCAAAGCTCCTCATCCCCTCTAGCCTCACAGAAATTCCAAACCCTGAACTAATCGATAGCTCTGAGACCACTCATGAAGCAAAGGATACTCCTGGACCCAGCAGAAGGAAGAAGACCTAAGAGGTACAAAACTTGAGCAACGCATCAGAAGAAACTGCTTCAGTATCACCTGGCCGAGGGGGTGATGATGAAGTAGATCAAGAAGAGACCAACAAAAAATAAGATCAACATAAGCAGGGCGAAGTAACACTACCTAGGGATCCTGTTGATGAGGCCGATCCCTTAAATAAAAGGAAGGTTTCCCCCACGAAACCCACTTCTCGAAAGAAATCCAGAGCCACCTTGACCAAGATGCAGACTGTGCTCACTATAGATGACTTCGACTTCATCATCGCATCTATAGCAGATGCCTCGCAAGACATCTTGCAGAAACATGAAGCCAAGTGGGAGGAGATATAGGACAGGATCGAGGTTGAACTCAGAGGGGTACAATAGGCCCTTCAATCCAACCGCACAGTATCCACTGCGCCCCCACCATTAGAAGAACCAGAGTTGGGAGATAAGCTTGCCCAACTCCGCAGACTAGCTGATGTGACCGAAGCTCACCTTCATTGAGCACAAGCTGACAAAGACCAGGGCTAAGTTTCCCTGAAACAAGCCCAAGAATAAATGGTAGAGCAACATTGGGTTGCACAAAAGGAGAAGGATGACCTTCAAACCAAGTTTGAAGAGGAGAAAGCACAACTCCAACAAGAAAAAGAGCAGTTGCTCGCAGAACAACTCAAAGTCAAAGAAGTAGTCGACAGAGCACTACGCTTTGTGACGGGCTTAGATCCAAAGGAAGAAGATCGAGTGGAGCATAAACTAGCGCAGCTCGCAGAAGTTATCCAACAACTTCAACAAAGAATAATAGACTTAGAGCTACGAACAGTGCCCAACACTCTGCAGGATGTGTGAGATCAAAGAGAAGCAACNTAAACAACTAAGTGACCGCAGTGCCCAGACTTATGAGCGACTCACTAAGGATCCTGAACTGAAGGCACTGGAGTCATAGCTCCAGGAGGCAAAGCAACAAGCAGAAACAATACAGGCGCAGTTGAAGCCCCTGTCAACCGTTGAGAGGATGAAGCGATCCCAAGAACAACACACTGCTCAACAATAGGTCCACACCATTCAGAGCAAAGTCATGCAAGTGACTGAGAGGCTCCAACCAACACAGGATGAGGCTTGCCAACTATTCGCAGAGATTGAAGGCCGAGGAGCAGAACCAAAGCAAGTCGTCACTGCAGTTGAACAACGCTTAGAGGGACCCGTCAATGAAACAATTATCCAAGAGTTTGCCAAGCAAGAGGTCGTGGCACAACAATAGGTCGAAGTAGCTTGAGTCAAGCTCGAGACTTTTGAAGCAGATATACCCATACCAGAGTGACTCGGGACGAGTCACAAGTGAGTGTTGGGGGCCTGTTGGCCCTTGACCAAGTTTTGAGGATCCTTGGTCATGTTTGACCTACTTTTGGGACTTTGACAGGCTATCGAAGGCGGAGGGCAAGTCGAAGCAGAGATCGCAGGATCTCGGCCCCTTTTTAGGGTATTTTCGGTTTTGGGCTTATGTAACGGGTATGGGGATGTCGGCCCATGGGTTTACCCATGTTTAGGCCCTTTTTGTGATGTATAAATAGAAAGCTAGGCGATGTAGGAAGTAGTTCGATCTATGTGATCGAAGAGAGGCTAGACACTGTGCTAAGTGCAACTTGTAAGTGCTTTGTGCATGCTATGTTGAGAACTTGCAGAGCTAAGTGCAAGTGATCGTAAGAGACTGTGAAGAGGCTTTGTGTTGTAACTCAGGGAAGGAGGATCTAGCGGAGTGCGCGCAGATCTCCTGTCCTCTGCGGAGTAAGATATCATGGCTCTGTGCATGTAGAAGATTGACAGAAGGAAATAAAGAAGAAGAGTTAGTGGACATAGCCCCAGGGTGGGGGTGAACCACGTATATCCTGTGTTGTGGTTGCTTTGTGCTTTATGGTTGTTCTCTTGTTTATGTGGTTAAATGCTTAGTGCACTGCTATATGCTTAGAAGAATCTAATATGGTAGCTTAGTGTTGAATAATGTGAATGAATGCTAGATATGATCTAAGTTGGTATGCTTAGTGCTTGAATCTATTGGATCTGTGTGAATATTGCGTTGATCTATTATTAGGGTTTAGTTGTGTTGTAAACGAAGGCTGAATACTAACGAACTATAATTGCTAAGTGCTCTATTAAGGTGTTACAATCATAGATTTGTGTCCCAACTAAGGTTGCAGACATCTGAGTCCTGCAACCACCCCTGCCTCTACCTCGGGTGAGACTTCATCTACTTCGCAAGTGTTGTTGAAAGGGTCGGTAGTTAGGGTTTTGTTGGTGCTCTATTGTAAGAGTTGAACCCTGGGTCTACCCCTATCCCAACAAGTTGTGATGAGTCATCATGTGCACTCTTGGACAACCTTGTCACCCTTGTGCAACGAATTCTGATTATTGATGCGCAAGTGTTGGATGCAGTATTTGCGCAGCGACTTCGCGTAGAGGATCTTCACGCTGAGGTTGCTCACGTGATTCCAGTTGGCAGCAAAGGCTGAGATCATTCAACTTGTCCTTAGCTTCTTTATCCCATTTCACTTGTAGTCGTAATTTCCTGTTTTCCTTTCTCAATGACAAGTTATGTCTCTTTAAATTTCTCACTTGCCTCAACAAAGTTGCATTCCTCTTCAATTTTGATCGAGCATCAAAGATGGTTGCACATGCATTGTCTATAGCTGGTCTACATTTCTTGTAATGATTCATGATCCCTTCCTCTGATATTCTCTTTTCCTCCCTGAGCTTGATGATCTCATCTTGAGCTTCTCTTACAACCATTTTATATTCTTTTCTCCTTATGTTGGTGAGGTAGGAGATCTTTGACTTGCTTTACTCTGTGGTGTTTGTGCTTCATGAGTCCTTTCTGTTAGCTTCCTCTTCAATTCTTTGTTCTCCTGATATAGTTGGGCTATAATATGTTGAGCTTTCTTGAGTTGTTGTTGCACCTCTTTGACATCTGCATCTATCTCCCCTAGTTTGACTTTCTCTTCATCAATCTCCTAGGCCGCAAATTCAACAAATTCTGATTGAACTGTGGGTATGGGAAACCTCCTAGCAGATGCCCCGGTGTACAGTTTACTGGGAACCTATGTTTCCTTAGGTTCATCAGTGAATCACAATTTTCCTTTTTTCTTCAAGGTTGGATGACTGAGTGAATTCTCAATATCTTTTCCTTTTCCCCTTTGAGCAACACCTCCTCCTTTTACCCCCAAACTATGAGATGTTGATTTCTCAGTAGAAAAGGGAGTATCTCGTTTAGGATCCATGGAAATGTTTGTTGAATTCAAGAAGGAACCCCAGTCCCTGTTTAACTTTCCAAGCTCTTCAAACACCAACAACTTCACCAAGGAAAAATGGAATAGGCTACTCTTTGGCTGGTCAGCTTCGGCTTGGACACTGTCTGTCATTTTTCCTAGGCTTTTACATAGGAATAAGGGTAAGTTTAAGGGGCTTTTCCCTGTGAAATGCATCAGGATCCTAATGTGGTATTGATGTACCTTGTCAAACCTACCCTCACAAGTAAAGTATTTCCAGATTACCCTCAAAAGATTTTCAAAAGGTTCCAAAACATATTCACTAGGAATGTTGACACCAAACTTCCGATTTCTATATTCAGGTTTGAGGAAATCAATATAAAATGAAGTATCCAATGGCATACCTTTAAACCATTCCTCTCCCTGCATAGGAATCTCTGTAGCAGCTGATATGGTTTCCTCTAACACTTGAAAAGTGATCCCTGCAATAGTTGCACTGACACCATTAAAGTTAAGAGTAAACTGCTTGGTTAGATGCGCATTATACCCTTGAACCTTTTCGCAGAATCTCATGGATCTAGTTTGTTCAAAGGACACCATGATTGTTGGGTCCGCGTTCACAAAATTTAAATTCTATGGCTCAAACCTCACAGCTTTCCCACTTCTTACATTCTTTCTTTTCAGTTCAATAGTTGTCATGATGTTGATATATGTCAACATTGTGTAAATTGCAAGTGTGCAACAATAGATTGTAATAACCTCTGCATAGCGAAAAAGGGAACAGTAACCTCTGCCAACAAACGAGAGCAATAACCTCTGCGCAGCGAATACGAATAGTGACTTTTGCACAGTGCACAGAAACATGTAGCAACAAAAAACTCTGTGCAACAAACAAATCAGTAGCAGGAAACTCGACGCAACAATGAATAGTAGTAGAAAACTCGGTGCAACAACAAACAACAATGAAAAACTCGACGCATCAATAAGGATGGCAAGATTTTAGCTCAAATGAAGGAAATATGGTTATGTGAAAAGCAAACTCGTTCCAGAGGCTAACTTGCAGTGGGCTCCAAAAAAGGCTCTTGAACAATGATTGAAAGAAATGGAGAATGCGCATAAAAAAATGGAGTGAAAGATTTGCGTAGCGAATATAAAAAAACTGAGTTTGCGTAGCGACTGGCAGCACACAACGTTTGCGTAGAAGAGATCTTTGGAGCTTGTTGGAGAGGTTATGGATGACGCACAGGTCTTGGAGGCGATGGAGAAAAACAAAAGGTGGCCAATATTTATGCTCGAATGGATAAGAAACGAAATTATGAAAAGGGAAGGATTATCCATAGCGACAAGACATTTTAAGACAAGTTAAATATTTGTGCAACGAACTTGCGCAACGGGTACACCTTTGAAGTTTGCAATGATACAAACGATATGGAGTGCCATGTTTGTTCCTTTTCTAACCTCGTAATTAGGTGACGATGAACCATAATACATTTTGACATGACATTCACCCTAACCATTTGATTCGACCTTAGCACATAATTTCCCACTTTTTTAACGTAACTCGAGACTTAGGAAAGTAGACCATTACAACTTGAACATGATGAACTTTACACTCTTGACTCTTTCCCTTTATGGTGGTGTTTTATGAAAAATGCAATACACCCTTTAAACCAACTTATGGCTTCACCCCTTACTGACATTTCAAGTCATTATTTATTCAATTACCAACCTCATAAACCTTGACACACTAACTATGACTCATCTAGGAATGCCTTGATTTTCCCAAGATCATGGCATGACTTTGAAAACTTTGGACAAACCTCTAACTCTAGCTATGAAAACCATGGTGCTAACAACCGACACCTTGTGTAAGGACCCTAAAGATTGTGGCTACTAGGGATACCAACTCGCACCTAAAGATTGTGGCTACTAGGGATACCAACTCGCACTCAACCTTTGGGTGGCTACAGTCGATAGTCGAGTCTGAACGTATGGGTGGGATATCAAGTTCGAAATCCTTCAAGAGAACCGAGGACAAGTGGGTTGGTAAACTCCAGAGGACCCCAAACGGATTCAGAATTCACGAAGCTCCGAGACCAAATTAAAACAATGAAGCCTCAAGAAGAACCCCTAATATACGACCGTACTACTATGAACGATTAAGCCTCATAGGGATAATATTTGTTGCTCTCCTGGACGCGACCTCGTGTTTAACCCTTGTGTGAGAGGGGGATCCCAACTATGCTTATATGAAAGTTGGATTTACTCTTCCTATCGCAAGATTTTGTGTTTGTCTTTAATGCTTTGGAGAGTTATTCTCAAATCTTATTCCAAAGCTCTAGTCCTAGTCTATTGTTGGTGTAAAGATCTTAAAACTAAAAAGTTTATAGTTTGATTTTAATTAGCGTTCATTTTCATGGTTGTTCATTACGCAAAGGTGAATGATAGGGAAACCGATGATGTTTGATACTCGACTCCAAAAAAGATGAAAATAATGAGATGTAGACTTTCTTTTCAATGAACTTCTAGCTACAGGGAGGAGAAGAGTTTCTTTTCTTTGTCACTAACAAACACTCAACAATGCAAGATTTTATACTATTTCGTTCTCAACAAGAATTCAAACAATTTCCAAATTATAAAGAAAATCTTTACAATATCCAAAACCAATGCATATGAGTATTTCTTTGTTTGATTACAAATGTAAATTTAATAGTTTGTCTAATGCTTCTTGCTTTCACTAACAATGAAAAATGACTTCACTACTGTGATTTTGTAAAGTGGAAACAAAAGTATGCAAACAAAGACACTCTCAGTAGTCAATAAGAGACTAAAAGAAGAACAAACTATCCACTCAAAGAAAAACACCAAAAATAAAAAAAAATCATACTTAATAGCCTTCCAGAATTGAGTAAGGGATCAAAGACAAAGAACACAATGCCAAGATCAATGACTTTCCCTATGAAACCTCTAATCAATCAGATGATCGAAAAGAGCAGCAAAAAATAAACCAAGTTTGGGATAAAACGATCGATTTTGCAATAAGGAAAGACAACACAAACTCAATCAAGACTAAAAGAATGAAAAGCAACAAGTTTTAAGTCAAACAGAAGACAAGATCTGACAGAATAGGATATGAGTCAGAGAGAAAGATCAAAGGATTATGCCCAGCGAGCAAGAGAACTGCAATTTTTTCAAAGCAAGAAAAATCGACGCTCTGATAATCAAAGCACCAGAGCGCTACAATGCTCTCAAATACACTTTGGAGGAGCGTTGATCAAGCTATCAACACTCTGAATTGAACCAGAGAGGGCACTAGTCCCGAGACAAGTTTTATAAAAACCCAAAAAACTCAAAAACTTGGGGAAATTCAATCAAAGACTTTGTGAGACAACTTAGCAAGGATGAAAAGATGTAAGGATATATTAAATCAGGAAACATGATCTAACGATAGGCAAGAGCCATAGACAAACCAAGGAAAGAACAAAAAAAAAACTGAAAGTTCGCTCCCCGGTGGAGTCACCAATTTCTGTTACAGAAAAATTCCCCTGCGAACAAGTGAATCTTCCCTTGGAATACAAACCCCTCTACCAAGACATAAAACTACCTTTGGACACTACCATTCCCATAGATTATTTATGCCCATCAAAAAGAGAGAAGGAGGGTAATATGGTGTACCTCACTTTCGAAGTTTGTCCATGTCGCTCCAATCTGCGAGTTCTGAACAATACCTGCAATGGATGACAAGAGACAAACAACTATCTCCTACTCTAATGGATTAGACAAAATAAATCTATATATGAAAGATTAAAACAAGCATAGGCAGGTACATGTAAACACATACTAGAAGTAAATAGGCCAAGTATATTGATGAGAGCTTTAAAGAGATACTTACAATCTTCAGATGATGTTGCAATAGCCTCTCCAAGTCCTCCTCATCCAACGCCTTGCTTGAAAGACCCACGACTAGAATAACAATGCTTTACTGATTATTTTCCTCCTTCTTCACCATGAGAATGGCTCCATTTATAGGATTTTAGAGGCTCAACCACCTTGGATATATTTGGGATTAGTTGAGGACATGACTCCATTAGTTGTGATATCTCCCTTAGATGCAACCTGAGGGTTAGATTTGAGCCAAACCAACTCGATCCATCCATCCATAGTTGTCTTTAGAGAAAAAGGGGATTTCTTCCCAGATTTTCTCAACCAATTCGACGCTCCCTTACAATGGGCAACAAAGCACTACAATGATCCATGCTAGATATACAAAGAGCGCTAACGCTCCCTATACATGAGCAGGGGAGCATTGATCTTCCAAAAGTTGTCAAGATGACCAATTCTCATAGAAAAACACTTTGTTTCGATTGTCAAATGATGGGGCTTCTTTCTCTAACATGTTTTAGGGGTTGTATCAAGTGTTTTCATGGTTTCGTTTGCGATGCGACACTTACGTGACGAGAATGCGGCAGTTGCAACAAAAGTCCGACACTTACAACAATGAGAATGCGACATTATCGAAGTGAGGAATTTCGATGTGTAATAGTATGTGAGTACCGATTCAGATGCCTGCTTGGGCAGATGAGGTCTCGAGCCTTGGGGCTCTGGATAGACCGATAGGCTTTAAGCCTAGTTCCAAAAGTCGGGAAGGACAACTAGAGTGTATTCACGCTTCCCTATTGTTGTGATGTGGACTTTTGATGCTTATTGTAGCCACTTGGGTGGCTTATACTAGTCCATCACAGCGTGTTGTGGAGGATGTTGGAGCTAATAGAGGGTGTTGTGGAGGATATGGTGAGCTAATTAAAAACCTATAAGTAACATAACCAAAACTAACTTCGGGACGAAGGGAGGGGTGTATGTCATGCCCCATATTATTATTTAATATTTGAATACATAATAATAATAATAATAAATATAATAATATAATAATTCTCCTAAAACGATCATAACAAGTACTTATATGAAAAAATAATAATAAATAAGTATATAGTAATTGTCCTAAAAGGGATCATAATAAGTACTTATTATGGATATTTGGGTAATTAAAGAAAATGGTAAAATAAGTAATGACAATTATGAAGAAACCATAAAATATAATAAAGAAGTGGATTTGGTTCTTTACCACAGATGGACTCTATATAAAGAGGGGGAAAAAGGAGAAAATGACATCTCTCTTTGGATGTTCTATAGAGAGGAAAAGGCTAAGGAATCACTGACAAAGTAGTAGATTGAGTGCTTGGGGTTGACTTGCTACTGAAGATTTAAGTAGCAAGGTCTATGATTGGGTGGAGAGTCATCTCCCACTTTCTGTTGTTGTTGGTCAAATTGAAGATCGAGGTCGAAGATCAAGGTATGGCTACACTCCGAGATCACCAAATTGCAGGTATATGGTTTCAAGGTAAGTTACTCGCCCCCATATTCCTAGCAAGCTATGAAAATATTGAATCATGTATCTCTATTTTGCCATAGGTAGTCTATACATTGTGGTGTTACATGTGTATTAGATTTATCATAGTTGGGGGTATGACACAAACCCTAATCCTTTAAAAAAATTATCCAAATCCCTGGAGGGTTTCTCCCTGACCTCATTTACCATTTGATTCACCTTGAATCCATTGCCCTAGTTGGACTTGGCACTGATCTATCGATGTCCTCCCATCACTTATTCTAAAAACCCTAAAAACTCTAGACCATGTTTTACTAAGGCTACTCTCAATGTCACTTTGTGCTTCATTTCTTGGTCTTAGTAATCCTAGTAGGGAATACCCCCCTTGAGCTGGAGGAGAGCCAACCTAAAGCAATAGAGGATAGTTTGTTGAGGTGACAATGTTGACCTTCCTAGAGGTTTCGCTTAGATTGTACCTTGTGGATTAGGGTTTCCATCATTACATACAATTTGGGGGGTAACAAGTCTCATCAAATTCAATTCTATCCTTGTAGGATCAAGACAATCCACTTGAAAAACATTGAAATTTTACCTTCTCGTCTTAGATATATTTGACACACCTCAACAATTCCAATAGTTTATTTACATACTCATCCATGGTCATTTCCCCATACTCGAGTCATGGAATTCTTGCACTTTACCTTCATAATAATGATAAGAGATATGTTTCTGATGAAAGTACTTCTTTAATTGCTTCCATACAATGTTTCTCTCATTGTTCTTCTTTACTTGTTATAGGTGATCCCACCAAATAGAAGCTCTTCCATTAATTTAATATGGCCACTCTAGCTTTCATATTTCCAAAATAGTCACGAACTTGGAAGCATTTTCTTATCATAGGAAGCCAAGTCCTAGCTTCTCATCCAAACTTAATCTCACCATCAAATGTATGTAAGTTTTCCTTTTGAAATTCTCCATGGAAGTTCTCTCTGAGAGGCTTCTTTCTATTATGGATGTGGGGAGAAGATTTTGGGCCACCTAATGATTCTTTAGAGGCATATGACTCACTAATATAAAATTTTGACAAAGATGGCTTGTATGTCTCATATCGAGAGGTTCTTCTTGTACTACGAGGCCTCTTGTGAGAATGCCGCCTTGATTTCTTCTTGCTCCTACCAACATTATTTGAGTAATGTCCATGATGTTTTTGTCTATGTATATATGTCAAACTTTGAAGTATGGCAACATTTTGTTGGTTTTGCTCTTCTAGTGCTTTGATTAGTCTTTCATTATCTACTATGTAGCTTTAAAGTTCCACCCTCAAGCTCTTGATAATTTTTGCAATATTTGGAGAAGTCTCTGGATTTTTGTATCCATTGTAATCTGTCTGCACATTTCCAAGTTGTAGATTTTCATCCATGGCATTTTCTTCAAAATCGTAAGGGTTTTTTGCATTCTCCATGATAAAAGTTTCTTGGTCCAAGCAAGACTAAGTCTTTGTTCTTTTAATCATTTTTATAAAACATAAGGGTCTTTGCAAGAATTAAGTACTAATTTCTCTTCCCCCTTAAATGAGATTTCAAACAAATGTAAATTTTCTCAACTATGATGTTGGAGCTCGAAGTTACAAGACTTGGAAGTTCGTTTCTTGTTATGAATTTTGTAATTATTTTGTAGTTGTTAATACCAAGATTGAACTATGAGAATTGTGCACAAAAATAATTCTATTAGATAAAAACAATAAATAGGAAAAGTATCATCATCATCATCATAATTCTTCTATGTCTTTCTTTTCCTTCTTATGATAATAAAATACAATACAACATAAACGCCTTCCTTGTTTGCCAATATTAACTTAAGGAATTTCTTCACGGGGGTTTTTGAATTCTTGGGGTAAATTGTTGGGGTTAAGGGAGCGACATTGAACTTTAATGGTTTTTCTTGTGTTTTTTTTCAACTTAGAGCCCTGCAGAGTGATCCATTTTCCTTTATTTCACTCACTTACATGGCCAAGGGAGTATGTAGGTAGTGTATCAATGAATGTCTTCATGGGTATGCTCTTATTATGTGGGTCGAAGACTATGTGTAATTCTCCTTTGTATGTTGGTCATGTCGGACCCAAGGACCTTTACATGGTCTTTTAGTTTCCTTGTGCCTTATTGTGCCCATGGGACCCTCCATGTGGCAACCTTTTATTGGGTGATGGGATAACAAGACCCTTCTTTGTTAGCCTCTACAATGACCTTCTTTTACACTATGGGGATAAACCTTTATCGATGGGATATGGATTGTTGATCTAGAATCATGGCTGTGATCTCAGTCATTCATGGTATAATAGGTTCTCTCCTTTGAAGGCACTTCCAAATGCATGAGCAACTATGAGTTATTGAGCTAGAATGGTGGATGTAATCTCAATCGTTCAGAGGAATGTGTACCTCCCATTCAAGCCTCTTCCAATTTGTACAACCAATTTTGGGCCTTAAATCTAGATCCAATGACTACAATCTTGGTTGTTCACGACAAATATGTAGCTCTCCTCCTAAAACTCTTCCAATATGCACAAACAAGGACCATCAATCCATATTGATGGATGCAATCCTAGCCATTTGCAACAAATTTGGACCTCTCTCCTTGATTTTTTTCCAAATGTTGAGAGAGATCCTAAGCCATTGATCTAGATTTGTGAGTGTAATCCAAGCCGTTCATGGAAAAGTACCCTTGTCAAGGTACGTGAATGTGAAACTCCACGGATCCCTCTCCATCATTAATCCCCCTTTGTCATGTCCATTAATTTCTTTTCAAACCCAATATTTATTCACCATTTAACGTTGTTTATCATCATCACACTCTTGGAAATTCAAAATCATAGACAAATTCACTTGCGTAAGGTTGAAAATGAACATGCTTGAATATTATCAACAACCACACATTGTTGTGAATTATATTGCGGCCTCAACCTAAATTTCCCAAATTGGCCTGGCGTTGAGGTTGAGCTCTAATACCACACTATGGCATCCCCGCTCAACACTCCTAGCCACAACATAGGTAGTCACAAAACATGGCATTAAAATTACGGACTTCAAGACCATATCTCCATAATCCCAATAGAGAAAGTCTTCCATATATGCCCATATTTATATAAAAGGCATGCACTATGCGAAATAATAAATTGCAACAAAACGTAGAAGTGTGGATCAATATATTTCATTGCAATGAAGTGCCCATCTTCATAGTCAATCACAAATACACACACAACATGAAATCTCACATTTTTTCGTAACATAAAATATTTTAATTTACATATTCATAGCAAACGACAAAACAATTATCTCTTAACAAAAGATAGTCCAAGAAACTCGCTACGTACATGTATTTTTCCCCCAACTAGGCATCCAACCCATACACCACCCCCAAGCCAAGCTATGAGGCCACCAAGTTATAGGGTTTTAACTCACTCAACGCAACCCATCTACTCTCATGCTCAACTAAATTGCACGTTACAAAGCACTCTAGGCATCTCTTCCAACCATAAAAAAACCATTGCACTCTCTTCCACTACTATATACAACAAAAGCAATATCTTTTGTTTCTCTACTCAACAATCCCTCAAATATCCCTCCCTTGCAATGCTCTTCAATGTAAGTAGAGAGAGTCCAAATTATTGAATGCCTTATGGGAATAGCCAACAAAATAACACTTGGATCTCAAGCATCCAATGAGCATGAAATACACAGTGGGTGGAGGATTCCTTACTTGATCATCCTCTATGCTCATTTACAACCATATTTATTCATGTAAGGCTTGCAATTCCTCTTTCACGGTGTTGATTTGGTCTATTTTTAGATTGGTTAATTGTTGGCAAGGGAAAACAACACACGAGAAATCTACAACATGAATGAGAAGAAATGATAGAATGAATGAATGATAATGAGAGAGTTGAGGGAATTATGGTTGGCATTACTTTCGAGTATAGGGGGAATGAAGTACTCTTACATTTTCCCATAATGATTGTACTTAGATTGCACTTCCATACCTACGTGTTTAGAGTTCCCACCATCCTTTATGTGCATAAAATGATCATGTTTATAAGTCAATGGAGGTGGATGACTTGATTTAAGGCACATAGTGGAAAATAGTTAAATTTGTAAGATGAAACTTGGCAATAGAGGATTAATTTCCCATAGGCCCCTTTTCCTCTTTCCTTTTGGTGGAACTATAACCCCTCTCGTGCTCTCTACAACCATCTTGGACCATTGTATATTATATTCGAGCATTAACATTTATATGGATTGAGTTCATCATGGCAAGCGTATTGCACAGTCCATATAAGTATATTTACATCATCTATATGCCTGACAATTCACTAGTTGGGCACTAGCCTTGAGCTTTGTACTAGGAATCCATACAATTTATATATAATCCAATCCAATATATTCCAAGGGTCAAAACGACGGTATTACAAGAATTTACAAGCTTGTTGCTTACTTGAAGGAATACCTTGTGGATCATGTAAATACAAAAGTTTTGGTGAACATAATAAGAGTGGCATGATATTGTGGAAATAATTGCTTAACAAGGTTGTGATTCAATG
>SNQJ01S0060793.1:0-18336 GCA_010110895.2 Picea sitchensis
AGAGCTATCTGCTCAAGGTCCATTACAATACAAGTGCGTCGTCTCTTAAATGGATCATTTAAGATTTGTGCAACAATCCCAAAGTGTTTTCAAAATTTGGTGCTGGCTTATCCAGCTGTTTCCCGCTCCACGCTGGCTCGCTTGATGTGCTGGCGATGCTCCTGCATCATACTCCTCGGCTTGAAAATTTTCATGGGCTCCTATCCATGAGATCCTGCATGGTCTGTCCATGCTTTTGAATCTCTGCTTCAGTCTCCCAGATGGCATCTTCCACTGGATGATTCTTCCACTTGACCAGGTACTCAAAGTATTCTTTTCTCCTGGTCTTCCTACCTACTCTCTTGTCCAGTATGCACTCCATTTGTGGCTTCTCTGCTATCAGCATCTTCTTTTGCCACTAGACCTTTGGCTGCTCAGTTGCAGTCTCTTCTTCTCCAGCCCTGTATGGGTATAAATCTAAAACATTAAATATAGGAGATATGCCGATGGCATCCGACAACTCAATCTCATAAGCATTCTCTCCAAATTTCCTCAAGACCTTACATGGTCCAATTTTCTTCATTTTCAGCTTATTATATGTTCCCCTTAGGAACCTTTCCTTCCTCAAGTGCGCCAGAACTAGATCACCAAATTCAAACTGAAGTTGTCTTCTGTGTTGATCTGCTCTGCACTTGTACTCCTGATTTGAGTCTATCAGTCGTTGCTTCACCTTACTGTGAAGTTATTTCATCGCCTCAGCGAATTCTTCTGCACTAGCACTGCTAGTAGCAGTTTTTTCTGAATCCCTCAGTTCAGAAACTCCTCTCGTTTGTGTCCCATACAAAATCTGAAATGGACTCTTTCCTGTACTCCGATTCACTGAATCGTTGTATGAAAACTCTGCCTGTGGTAATATGTTGTCCCAGCTGCTATGGTGCTCTGTCACCAAGCTTCTCAGCAAGTCTCCCAGACTCCTGTTGACCACTTCCGTTTGTCCGTCTGTCTGTGGATGATAAGCAGAACTAAATGCCAGGTTAGTTCCTAGCTTCTTCCATAAGGTCCTCCAAAAATGCCCTATGAATTTAGTGTCCCTGTCCGAAACTATACTTTTCGGCAATCCATGGAGTCGAATGACCTCCTTGAAGAACAGATTTGCGATGTGTGTTGCATCACTGGTATTCTGGCATGAAATGAAATGTGCCATCTTTGAAAACCTGTCCACCACCACAAAGATGGAATCAACACCTCTCTGCGTCCTCAGCAACCCCAATACAAAATCCATGCTTATCGCTTCCCATGGCCTCTCTGCTATGGGCAATGGCTGATAAAAACCTGCGTTATGTTTCCTCCCCTTCGAATGCTGACAAATTCGACACCTGTCAACAAACTTCTTGACATATGCTCCCATGCCTGGCCAAAAATATGATTCGCTCAGCTTTGTGAATGTCTTGTCATGGCCAAAGTGTCTGGCTAATCCACCATTATGTTTTTCCTTCAACAAGTTCTCCCTCATGGAGAAATTTGGAATACACGGTTGATTACCTCTGAACAACAATCCTTCCTGGATCATATAATCTATCCACGGGCTTCGGTCTCTGAGAACTGGATTTTCAGCTGCTTCATACGCTTCTCCAAAATCTGCATCTCCTGCATACATGTCCCTGAGATTTTCAAAACCTATTGTTTTGACTCGGAACTCTTGCAACAACAAACATTTCCTGCTCAAAGAATCAACCACTTTGTTAGCAGTACCTGCAATATGCTTAATCACAAACGTGAAATTCTGCATATACTCTACCCATTTAGCATGTTTCTGATTCAACTTCTCCTATTGACTCACAAACTGTAATGCATGATTATCACTGTACAATACAAATTCTTTTGGAATCAAGTAATGCCTCCACTTCTTCAATGCCTGTATGATAGAATAAAATTCTTTATCATACGTGGAGTATTTCAGTTTTTCTTCATCCATCTTCTCACTAAAATATGCAATTGGTCTGTCCTCCTGACTCAAGACTGCTCCTATGGCATATCTTCTTGCGTCACATTTCACCTGAAATGTCTTCATGAAATCCGGCAACACCAACACCGGTTGTTCCGTGATCTTCTGCTTCAACAGATTGAAGCTCTTCTCAGCCTCTGCTATCCAATGAAAAGACTTATGTCGCTTCTTGAGAGTATCCATCATCGCTGCGCTAATCCCACTGAAATTCCTAATGAATTTTCGGTAGAAACTAGCCAGTCCATGGAAACTTCTCACCTCGAATACATTTCTCGGTGATGGCCAATTCTTGATCACTTCTACTTTATCCGGATCCATCTTCAATTCATTTTCCGAAATAACAATACCCAAGTAAATGAGTTTTGTCTTCATGAATGAAGATTTCTTCATGTTGATCAACAACTTCTCTTGCTGTAGCTTCTTCATCACAATGGCCAAATGTTTCAAATGCTCAGCCTTTGTCTTACTGAAAATCAGTATGTCATCCAGATATACGACAACAAATTTCCCGATGAATTCCCTCAGGACTTCATTCATTAATCTCATGAATGTACTTGGTTCATTCGTCAAGCCAAACAGCATGACTAGCCACTCATACAATCCTTCGTTTGTTTTGAAGGTTGTCTTCCATTCATCGCCTTCCCTCATGCGAATCTGATGATATCCACTCTTCAGGTCAATCTTTGAAAAAAAATTCACCCCACTCAGGCAATCCATCAGATCATCCATTATCGGCAATGGGAACCTGTACCTGATGGTTATCTTGTTGATCGCTCTGGAGTCAGTACACATTCTCCAACCTCCATCCTTCTTCGGACTTAGTATTGTTGGAACAACACACAGACTCAAGATTTCTTGGACTAAACCTTTGTCCATCAACTCCTGGACCTGATTCTTGACCTCCTCATTCTCTTGCGGCGTCAACCTATACGCAGCTTTATTATGCAAACTAGCTCCTGGTATGAGATCAATATGATGACTCACACTCCTCATCGGTGGCAATGAACGAGGTAATTCGTCCACGATGATGTCAGCGAACTCTTCCAGCGGTTCCTAAATCTCATCTAGTAAATCATCCACTCTTGTGCTAGTCAGAACAATTCTCGGTTTCCTGACCACAAAGAATTGTGGATCTTCCTTCTTCTCCTTCTCCGTAAGAAGTTCCTTCCCACTCATGACAGGTATTGTGTTTCTTACTTCCAGTTTCACCTCCTTATCCTTTATCGGAAGCAACCTGTGTGTCCTCCCATCCTTCTCTAGGGTATATGTGTTCATTCTCCCATCATGAACCACATTTCTGTCATATTTCCATGGTCTACCCAGTAATAAATGACATACATCCATGGGAATAACATCACACAGTATTTTATCATTATATCCCCCTATCTTGAATTCAACTAAACATTGTTTAGTGAAACTCACCTGATGTCCCTTCTGTAACCATGAAACTTTGTATGGACTCGGGTGATCAGTTGTCTCCAGCTCCAACTTTTCTACCATCTCGGTCGAAACGAGATTATCTGTGCTTCTGTTATCCACAATAACCTTGCACTTTCTGTCCTTGGTCTTGCATGTGGTTCTGAAAAGTCTGGTCCTCTGAACTGTGTTCTCCACCTCCTTCTCGGGTGTTAAGAGAACTTTTTGCATCATCAACGACCTTCCACTTTCTGTGTCTTCTGCTTCAGCATCTCGCCTCTGTGCCTCGACGATGTGATCTTATCCACCATCCTTCTTTTTCTCTAGACACTTTAATGACTTGTGCCCATTCTTTCCACATGTGAAGCATGTGATTACTCCACCTCGGCCTCTTCCCCTACCTCTGGTATGAGGAAAATTATTGGCGTCAGCATAATCTCCCTTCTGCTCATTATGTTGCCCTCTTTGTTCAACATGTGGTTGTCCTCGCTGTGAGGTTCCACCTCTCTCAATATTACCCTGAGGTTTCTTCCATTCCTCCTTGGGCTTCTGGTATTTCTCCTGGGCAACTGCCTTGCCTTTGGACTGACTTCTGCCTCGCCCTCTCTGACCTTGCTTACGGCTCAGCTTCTCTTCGGATTTCAGAGCCATCTGATAAGCATACTCCACCATCCTGATGGTAACCATGCTTAATTCATCCTGAATGTCATATCTCAGACCATTCAGATATCTAGCAACCTTTTCATCATCGCTCTCCCGATGACCTGCTCTGATGTTCAGTCGATAGAATTCCTCAGTGTATTCTTTCACTGTCATCAGTTTCTGTCTCAGGTTTTGCATTCTCCTGAACAATGTAATTTGATAGTCTCTTGGGATGGAATTTTCCTTTATCTTCGCAATCATTCGATCCCAGCTTTTGATCTTTTGTTTTCCTATGCAGCGTCTATCTGCTTGTAGCTCGTCCCACCACAATGATGCATGTCCTTTCAACCACGTGACAACATGACTGACTTTCTTATCCTCTTCGATATCTTCATAATCGAAATAGGTGTCAAGAGCTCAGATCCAATCCAGTAGCTCCTTTGCATCCAGATTACCCTCATAGACTGGAATGTCCATCTTCGCCTTCGCACCCATCCTAGTGATAGCTTTAATCAATCGCTCATTGGCTGCATCTTCGACTACAACTTCTCCTTGTTGTTCAACTTCAACTTCGCCTTCGGAGTCACTCAGATCTCCAACACTGGCTGTGCGTCTCTACGCTGCTTCCATATCTTCTAGTCTCACTCGGATATCTCTCATCTGTCTTTCCATTTCTGGATTTCCTGTTGGCCTGCCTCTTCTTCTCACCTCCCTATCTTTTGGGTCAGGTGATTGTCTTTCTCTTCTAGGCGGCATGGAAATTTTTCTCTTCTCCCTCTGTTACAGAAAACAAAGAGATATTCCTGCTCTGATACCACTCTGACGGCAGACCGCACTCCTCGGAGCACGATCACTCTCACAGGACCTTCTCTCTCCTCGAACCGAATAACTTGAATGTTCTTCTAATTCCCTACCGGGAATTTTCCTTACCCACAACAACTCTCCAAATACCTCCCTCAACAGTTGGAAAATCGGAATTCGCGATATCGCGAATTCTGTAGTCACACGCCTTATGCCTCACGATTCCCTGAATCCCGATGCGGGTCAATCACTAACTTTCTCCTCTGTCATCAGAGTTCTACCTATCGGGAAATCACTACTCGCGATGTCAACAATCTGAATTTCCAAACTCTGAACCCCGATGTGCCAATTCCCCGGTACACGTGTGGATTTGACTTCTCCACCTTTTGTCCTTCTATCAGAAATTTGAAATTCACGGGATCGCGAATCCTTATGCTAAAGGATTTGGGACTTACCTTTTCCCGATCCCCGATAAAGCGCGCCACCTGTCTTCCACTAGCTCTAACTGTGGCCCACACGACCACTTCGTCGGGATATTGCACTTCGCGACTCCAAGCTGCAAGTTTCCTCTGCTCTTGCAAATCCCGATTATCCGATCCCCGACCCCTCAGGATCTCTTGACACGCGTCCCATGCGATCGATGGTTCTGAGCCTATCGGGATATCGCTCCTCGCGATATCATGATATTTGTTGCACAAACTTGGGACTTCACCTCGCGAATCCCCGATATGAGATGTCACGTGTGGATCAGATGGTCCCTTTGACTCCAGATTGACGGATCTACTTCCTCTTAAGCTTCAAACCTCTGAATGTTCGCGCCGTAATCTCCTTGCACCTCCATAGATCCAACGGTCCTCAGAATTTCACGAAATCTCTCCAAGGGATTTCGATTGTCTGTCCTTCCTTAGATGTTTCATGTGAGATGAATCAAGTGCTTCCTCCGTGAAGACTTGTTCACCCTCTCGCCAACCTATGATGCTTCTCGCAGAATTTCAACAGCAGCTCCCTGCACTTATCCCTCCACGAAATTGAAGGCCTATTTCTCCTGAGCTTGTTCTCGACTTCACACGTCTTTATGAGAACGGGTTGCACGCACTCCTTGCGGCAAATCTTCAAAATGACTAAGTGCTGAAGTCACTTGACTCTGCGCACTTCTGCAGCAGTAGTCTTCCAAGGCTTTTCTCAGGTTCACAACCTTGAGACATTCCCTGGGCCTGCGCACTCCTTGCACGACACTGTGCCTAACTGCACTTCGAGGGACTGAAAGCAAAAGTTACCTCTAAGCGAACCCTTCTGTCAACGCACTCCTTGCAGACTATTCGACTGCACTCCTTGCAGGAATCTTCTGGCTCACTTAGAGAAACAATTGAAACTCATTATTTCTCCCTTTCAGACTTCAATTCAACCATGAAATCACATACACAACATATAAAAGCAAATGTATGACAGGAAGCAAATATTCATGAGCATAACATCAATACACAGAGAATAGACACATAACCATGAAATTGAACCAAAGCTTTCTTCTATTAATTCAATATCTGTACATGGATGTTCTTTACACAGTTCTCTGCTTTCTCTTCTCTTCTTGCTCCTGCTCTCGATATGTTACAATGATACAATGAGGGTGTCTATATCCGTTTTCCCTCTTGGACTTCTAAACTATCAAATCTAGAATTAAATATTCTATCTACTTTACATTAACTATCTTAAATGCCTCATCTACCTAAGGACGAGAGCTATCCGCTCAAGGTCCATTACAATACAAGTGTGCTGTCTCTTAAATGGCTCATTTAAGATTTGCGCAACAATCCCAAAGTGTTTTCAAAATTTGGTGCTGGCTTATCCAACTGTTTCCCACTCCACGCTGGCTCGCTTGATGTGCCGACGATGCTCCTGCATCAGTAACTCTTGTCATTATTTCAATCAAAGTCACTATTTCAATCAAAGACAATATAGATCATGATTTTAATCATTATACTTGTAGAAACTACTAAAAATTAAAAATAAATTAAGAATAACAATTCAATTTGAAAAAACTTTTTTTAAATAATTTTTATAAAATTCATATTAATACCAACTGTTGAAATAAAAATAACCTTTAGATATTTAAAAAATAAAAAGAAATATAAACCATGATTTTAATCATTATAATTATAAAAAATATTCACATGTATTAATAAGGATCCTACTTAAATTCTTAAATTCAAATAATTAATATTTAAAACATTTTATAATAATTCTTTGGACAATTACTATTAAAACATTTCATGGAAATTGTCTTAATATTAATAGATTACATGATCAAAGCTACTAGAAGTAGTTCTCCCTATAGATGCACAACTGTAGATAGAGAAGTCTAGCAGTTGTTCTCCCTATAGATGGACAATTGTAGATTGCTATCTTGTTCTAACTACTCAACTAGTTGAATGAACTATGGACCATTCAATGTGTCTCTTATTCAACCTCTCACTTGAATCTTCTACTTAATTTTTAATTGTCCGTATCTATTAAATATCTATTTGCGTATCTATTAAATATCTATTGGTGTGTTGAGCTTACTAAGCATGTGGTTTCAATAAAAATTATAAAATTGTAACACATTTAAATTAATAAAAACATGGATTTTTATCTTTATGATGGCATCCATCATTCACCATTTTCTATCATATATAAGGATGCCATCATGCACCATTTTCTATCATATATAAGGATTGCAAGGATATCTGAAAATTGAAAAAAACACAAACAACATATTCCTCATTTATTCATTTATTGTTGATCTTCCAGTTTACTACAACTATATTGTTGCGATAAATAAATAAATAATGATGTTCAATACATATAATAAATTCAAAAATATTATGGAAGAGTTAATGAAGTTCACAACTTCTTCCATATGAATAAATTTGATTAAAACGTTAATTTGTTTTTTATGCATTATATATATTTAAATACTTTCTTATTTGTTAATCAAATTCACATACAATACTTTCTTATTTGTTAAACAAATTCACACACAAACCAACGTAGCTCGACCAAAAGGGTGAAGGTTATCCTATAATAGTATCTGTTAAACAAATTCACACACAATACTTTCTTATTTGTTAAACAAATTCACACACAAACCAATATAGCTCGACCAAAAGGGTGAAGGTTATCATACTTTCTTATTTGTTAAACAAATTCACACACAAACCAATATAGCTCGACCAAAAGGGTGAAGGTTATCATATAATAGTGAGCAAATGCATGTTGGTTATTGCATGTTGGTTATTGGGGAAAATATTTTGGGAGGATATTGTAAATCATCCTAAAGCTCATAAATTTTTTAGACACGTATATCCCTTTAATACAATGGTTATAAAATTGAAAGATGGTGATACTATTCACCCTTAGCAAATTGTAAGTATTGATTAATCACCTTGTGTAACTTTTCTGAAATGAAAATGACTAGGTGTTTGGATTTATTTTTTACAAATAAAAATGAACAAGTGTTGATTTTAGTACAATTAAATTGATTTAATGTAATTTTATTTTTTTCTTATTAGTATATTTAAAATATAATTTAATTATATATAATTGTTTTCTCAATTGTAGGAACAACAATAGCATACTATTTAAAGAAAAGAAGAAAATAAATTGTGTCATTAGAAAATGATAAGGTTTCAACTCATTTTTTTTTTAAAAACACATTGGATATATTGTCATTTAACAAGAGGAATTGAGCTTAAAAAAGGAAACTATGATGATGCATTTGCAAGAGTCTCAGTTTCCTATGAAGTATTTATTGGAAATGAAGTATTTATTGGAAAAAGAAGATTTGTAGAGCTAAAAAATATAATATCTAAAAATTAAATGTATCATATGGATTTTATGAATAAGAATGCACGTTGTAGTTAGAGAAAATAATTCAATTATTAAGTTAGATTCACAAGTTGATGTAAAGTTAGAAAATTCAAATATATGTTAAGGAAATACGACATATGGAATTTTAATATAATTTGAAATACACATATTTTTTTCAATATATAGCTTTATGACAAATAAAACTCTTTTCATTTATTATAATAAATAAAAACTTATTTGATTTTTTATAATAAATTTTTATAAGTATTGATTAATCATAAAGTATTTTCATTTATTATAATAAATGAAAATTTATTTGAATTTTTTATTTCACAAATGCTCAAAATAAACATGATTTGTTTGAAGTATATAATTGTTAAATTTATTTGAATTTTTTATTTCACAAATGCTCAAAATAAACATGATTGTTTGAAGTATATAATTGTTTTAATTGTATTTTATTTTTAATTAAGATTCATTGCATTTATTAATTTTAAAAATATAAAAATATTGTTTATTTAAAGTTATTTATATCAATATTATTTATTTATATTCACATCTAAAAATTTTAACCATCTTACCCAAATTTATGGTTACGAGCATAAAGACAAACTTGAAATAATATGATGTCAAATTTAGTTTATTTATATTCATATTTAAAAAAATGAGTTATCTGACCCAAATTTATGGTTACAAGCATAAAGATAAATTTGAAATAAAATAATGTGAAATCTAGTTTATTAAAAATTTTGCACATTTTCATATATTAAAATCTTAACTAATTTTTAATATTTATCTTCAAAAGAATATCAAAAAAATATTAAAATAAGTAAAGTAGGGTTAATTCTAGAAAATTTATATTTTAAGATGTAATTACCAATAATAAAATTGGTGAAAATATTATCAACTATAATAAACCATATTTATTATTGATTAATTAGTGAATAGCATTAACCATAATTAATTATAGTCAATTAACATTACTAAGTTTTAAGAATTAATGGTTTATTGGTTAGTGGATTATTTGATTAGTATCATCAACCATGAATGGTTAGGTTATTTGTTATTTTAGAATTTTTTTTTAATTATGCTGAAGATGTGTACTTTATTCCATTTTGATAAACCATATTTATTATTGATTAATTAGTGACTAGCATTAACCATAATTAATCATAGTCAATTATCATTACTAAGTTTTACGAATTAATGGTTTATTGGTTAGTGGATTATTTCATTTGTATCATCAACCATGAATGGTTGGGTTATTTGTTATTTTAGATTTTTTTTTTAATTATGCTGGAGATGTGTACTTCATTCCATTGTGAGTTTATACTTGACATGTATCACTTTAAAATAATAATAAAAGTATCAAGTATATAAAAAATACAATATCCCCTCTAATATAAAATTTAAAACCAAATATATATATATATATATATATATATATATAAAATTTAAGTAAAAAAATTTTATAAAACATGAAAAGATATTAATAAGACATGTTGCTTTCTATCTAGGATGTGAGTGAGATTTATTGAAGGTTATAAGAGATCAGCTAAATATTATATATGATCTACAAAATATTATAAGACTTAACACATAAGAAGTTAATTTTATAATTTCACCTCAGTAAATTGTATTGTTTATGAGAAAGCCAAATAAACAAAATAATAAGATACTAAAATTAATAATAAAAGAGACTATGCAATAAAGGTAAAGAATATAGTTTATGATAAATGAAGAAAATGAATATCCACCCAAAATCAATGGACTTGAATATCATATACATGAAAATATGGAGAGTACTTAGAATAACAACAAAACATAATGGAGTGAAATGTGTATTTAGTATCTTTGTGAGATGACATCAAATTCAAAGGTATTAGGTTTCAACATATATAAACATATGTTATAGGATAAACCTTCCATTGTTTACATAATGTTTTTCAAACTACAAAGAAGTAGCTATGACAAGTTCACATAACCATTTCAACATAAATATGTTTTGACATATTTTACAATATTTTTTATATTGATCTATCCCTAAACTTCTAAGAACAAGAACTGATTGTAAAAAAATTACAAATCATAGTAAAAATAGTAAGTTAATTGGTTCAATAATATTTTGCATAATTATTGTTATTTACTTCCAATAATATTTGTAAAAAATTATTAATATTAATAGTAAACCTAGATCAAAATGTAGAATGATAAATCTCATGGTTGGATTGAGCTTTGCTAGGGTTTGATGTTATTCATGAATTAGGGTTTATACGAACCTCATTTATATTTAGTGTTTGTGCAAGCCTCTCTTCCAGGGGGTGCGATCGATATCATCATGATGTATGATGGTGAGGGGGAGAGACCCCATTGTATCGTAATGTAGTTTCCAACAAACCAGTTGGAGCTCATGGATTGCGGTCGCCTTTTGAACTGTCGCTAAGGCAACGCGATTAGTCCCGTTATCACACAATGTGTACTTATTCCAAAGGAAAAGGTTAAGCGAAGGAAAATTGGTGTAACGGGAGGTTATCCTATCACTGCCACCTCAACATGGAACCTCTTTCTATTTAGGTTTGACGGCCCAGGGAAGACATCCAAGGTGACCTGGGGGTTTGAGAGGTCAAAGATTAAAGTGTCTATGAAAATATCCCCTCTCACAAGTCACACTGATCAGAAAGTCCCAGGGTTTTAACCAATGAAGTAATGAAGTTCTTAGATGTACCTGCCCAAAACAAAGCAACAAGATAATATATCTTTTGCAAGCACAACTTGTCGTTAGTACTTCATAAAACCATGGACATTATCAATAAAAGAAAATAGTTGATATATGATGAAGCAAACTAAATTTTATAACAATAACGTTTATAAGATAATAGCTTCACAATAAATTCCTTGAAAGAGCTTCAAAATGACCCAAAATTATCACTCATTAATACAAAAGTACTAGCATTTGTGAGAAGGAAATTAGGTAGTGTATAAATCAACTTTACAATTTCTTTTAGGTGATTTTAATGCTGCAGTAGATGATTGTAGCTTACTTTTGTAACAACAACAAGTAGGTTATTAGATTAGTATATTATAGTGTTAGGAAGAGTTAGTAGAGAGCTTAAGGTAAAGGTTTTGAGAGTAGTTTTTATCAATCACTAAAGTACAAGGCTTAGATTAGTGCTTTTATGGTAAATGGAGTCTCTTTTAGCAGTGGAAATCTTGAAGGAATAAATTGATAATAAGAGAGCTAGAGACAACAAGGTTAATGATTTAAGTGTTGGCATCCCAAGGCTTCAATCAATAGACCTTAGGGGGGAAATGGCCACTAGGAATTAGGTAACCCTATTCCCTAGCGGTTTTCCTCTTTCTTTAGCTCAAAGATGAAAAAGATGAAGGCTACATGAAGCAAAGGTGCTAGGGTGTTGCAATGGCAAGGCCCTTAGAAACAATCTACAAGAAAATTGGTTTTCTAGCATAATATAATAGGTGAAAGTTATTAAGGCAAGATAAATAACATGTTCTTTAGCCTCCTAAGGTTTTAAGATAGCAATTTCATAATCTTAGAATAAATGCAAGATAAATACAACCATAAGCATTCAATCAAGAAGAATTGCAGAAAATTCACTTACATTCACCAAGAATCATCTAGCAATAGGCCTAGTTGAAGACTTCCACCAAGAAAAATGCTAAAACACACCAAAATTAGTCTCCTTCAAGAAGTTCACACTAAATTCAACCAAAAAACCCTAATTAGGGAGAAAATTTCAGACCTCACTTAAGTGTGAGTGAAATATGATAAAATAATTCAAGGGAGAATCCCTTATTTATACGATTACAATGACCAGAATTAGGTCAAAAGGCCGACATGGCGGGTTTACATGTAATATCCAATTTTTACATTAAATGAAAAATTAAAACCCTAAATCAAGAAGAAAAGGTGGCTTCATGCCATTTTAGGGTGACGTTAGTCCTCTCTCATGAAACATTGGCCTTCATGAGCAAAACTTTATGCCTCCCAAGGCCTTTGGATCAAGCCACATGTGCCACTCTGCACAAAACTGCCTCCAAAGTGGCCATCAAATGTTGGGTGATGTCAAGGGTCACAGAGGTGATTTCATGGGCCTTCCAAGGCCTACATCATAGTAAGAGGGAAAGACCCCCCAGGGTCCAGGCCTTCTAGACTGTCTCTGGTAGAACATCCTCCTCTCTCTCTAGTGAAAACCTTTGATTTCTCTCTGCCCCCGTCTACAGTCTCAACATCTATTTGGTGGTATTTTATCCCTATGGGGGTCCAAACTAATCATATCCCCATGTGTACCTATATGTTGGGTGTGGCCCGAAAATAGGAACAAGTATTCCCTCGATGGGCTCATAAGTCACAGGTATCATAGCAATGTCAATCACATCTACTAATCAAGTTATCTAAACATGTGCATAAAACCCCCCTTTCCGAGACAAGTGCTCAAAGAGGTTATGCTATTCTACAAGTCAAGTTTGGAGAGAAAGTCAGGAGGTCCTATTGGGATAATTCTCATTAGATGTGGGATGTTTCCAGGTGAAGACAAATCTAGGCCATGTAAGTGGATTAGGTGGTGAGGGATGTTTGAGAAATGGATGCAATGATGGAAGGGGAATGGATGGCTTACCTGTGGGTTCCTCTGAAGAGGGTGATCTGCACCTTGTCATGGATGCAAATGTTTCCAAGCCCATTCAATTCCTTTTATCTTTTTATCCTATTTATTTTTCTTTCAAGATACTAGTTAGGGGACACTACCATGGTGTGATGAACAATGGTGACAATGGTACCCATAATAATTTCACGGAGATGAGAAGGTTGACTCGTGATGAGACCCCCTTTCTCTTGGCTATGCCACCAAGAGCCACTACCCTGGCATGGTGACCAGTTGAATGGTAGTTTCATATCGATACATTCCCATGGACCTAATAGGTTGGCTCGTGATGAGACCCCCTATCCTCCAACTAGTTCTTCATTTTATTATTTTATCGGTTCCTCTGTTTCTTGCTGAGAATCATTTTATTAATTTCTCATGGATCCCTGGGAGAAACATCTGAAGGTTTTGTTCTTTAGGATTTTATCTTTTTCTGGCTACTTTTACCCTCTGGGCCTTTATCCCCTTCTTCCCAGAAGGTAAAGTACAACCCTTTTCTAGCTTGGAAAACCCTATGCCGAAACCAATGAATGGGATGGATGAGAGGGAAAAAGATGCAAAGTGGTAAGTATGGTGGGAATGAACGATGACCTTTCATGAACCCACCCAGTGGAAACTCAAACCCTGTGGGAAACAACTTGCTAGGGCATCCTGTCATTCCCCCCAGGTGTGGAGTAGTGGAAAGGCATGCTACATAAGGTCCAAGATCATATTAGAAGTAAAGATAATTAAATGCACATATTCAAATGTTTTGAGAATAAGAGTGACACATACCATGATACCCAGACTCATTACCTCATGGAGAAAGACAGATTGTTGCTGAAGGACCAGGTTGATGGGATGGATGTTGTTGGTGCTGACAAGGTGGAGGCATTGAAGAAGAAAGATGCACCCTCCAGGGCCAGGCTCAAGTTAATATGGCTCTCGGTTCTCCATGTGTAGGACCTATGGGCCTCAAGGAATAATCTCCTTAGTTATCCCTAGGCTAGGGGATAACATCTGGCTCCATCTCAGGGATATGTGCTCATCGTAGAGTGCATGAGAACCTCAACATCTCTGGCATGAACTGTGATTGCTTGATCTAAAAAAAAATCATTAGTAATCATTTTGGGAGGTGATATCACCCCTGGATCATATATGGTACACAAAATGAAAATAAGCAAGAATATATAAAAATGGAATTACAACTACTCTATCATGAAATGAAAATAGTATATACAATGAATGTAAATGCCTACCTACTTACCTCTACTTACCTGTTGTCTAAATTCTAGTTGTAGTCAAATATCCAGTGAAACCATCCTAGAAATGTCTCACAATACCTGACTTTGTGCTTCATCATAAACCAAAGCAATGATAAGTTAAGCACAAAAATAACATGAGTTAGAAAAAGTATTGTATCATTGGAAATCGCAAGGTCTGGAACAAGGCGGGTGGGAGGGAAAAAGTGGTGCCAAGTCATACTATCAAGAGGGTTCTCAATCCATATCAGAAAGGGATTTTGATAATTCAAAGGTTCAAAATACTGACTCGAAGAGTTTCAAGGTTGGGTACCTCAAATGTCTTCACAATCTGAGGCCTGGGAAGGGACTAGCAAGAACCCTGAGGATGACTAAAAAATTATTAAGGGGAAGCTGGAAGATTGTGATAGTAAGCCTCTTCTTAAGGTACTCAACCTTTGCCTAAACTAGAAAAGGAGGTTTTGTACTACAGATTACTTGGGACAAGGGACATGTTTCCAACCCATACCTTTAGTGACATAGCGAGGTAAAGTAATCAAAGGGAAGTGGAAAATCTTATCACAAGTATCATGCTTCAGGAAAGAAACTTCCTCAATCTTATCAAGATCTGAGTACAACGATGGTTGATAATTTTCTTCATAGAATAAATCCAAGTGCTCAAAGGAAAATGGATTAAAATTATTAGGAAAGCATAGCATCAGGTCATCCTTGGGTGTCTAAAAAAAATTGTAATCATGTCATGTCCTTGTTGTGAAATGTCAAATTTATTAGTAACTTCATGTGATAATGGTAAAGCAAAATTTTGGACATGACCCTCAATGTCGTAAATGGGATCCCCATCATATCCAGTCATATCCCAATTGCACTTCCTAAAATGTATGAACTCTTCGATAATATCAACAAAATCATCATCTTCATTATAGCATGAAGGGGTAAAAACATCCAACACTTCTTCGCTTTCCACATCATAAAATATAGAATCATTAAAAATTTGAAAAGGGAAACAACTCACCTTGCTTACTTATTCTTGTGAAGGAGATTCAAGTAGTTGGATAAATTAATCAAATGGAAGAATTGCTTCTACATCTTCAATTGTACAACAAGGAGGATCTACCTTGCCCAAGGATTCCATTTCTCCTTCTCCAGGATCTCGTTCTTTAACCACATATTCGTTATCTTCGGTAGAAGAATGAGTAAATTATTTCCCTTAATCATGGGGTTGGAAAACCTCATTAGGATCACTCTCCTCAACCTATTGTTGGTTGATGACTTGTTCCCTTCTTTCAAAGATATCATGGGAAAGTAATCTCTCTAGAATAAGGGTATCTTTGGGGTCATCAACTTTGGTTCCTAGTGAGAATATGTGTTTTCTCTTGGACAAAGAGATATTCTCCTCGATTTGCATGGCCATGTAATAGGCATCATCAATTATTTTTGGCCCCTTTTTATTGAGGAGGAACCCTAAATGCACTAAGAGTGCACTTGTATAGAGATAAATGAGATACTTGTCCCCAGGATGATGGCTTCTAGGAATCTAATATAGCAAGTTCTCAAACTTATCCTGGAATTCCCTGACAATCTCATTCTCAGTTTGTTTTCTATAGTTGAGCATTTTCAGTAATGTTTGGATATATTCCAATTTAATACCCCATATTTTGAGAAAGGTTTCTTATAATTGGTCCATAGACGTGATGCTAGCATCAAGGAGATTTTCATACCATTTCCTATCATTTCCATGAAGAGTGGTAGAGAAACGTTTCATTTCCAAATCTTCAGCATAATCACTGATAGGATGGAGTTTAAAGAAAGCCCAAAAATGACTCATGTGATAGTCGACTCTCTCCCCATCACTACCAAGGAATCTAGGGAACCATTTCTCGTACTTTGGGGGAATTTGTCAAGGGTATCCAAGGATTTTACTCATGTCTAAAGGCTTGAAGTTTCATGAGTCCAATTGAGAAACATGGTTGGTTTTGTCATTAGTGGAGTCGCTAGATAATTTTTTTCAAATTATCAAAGGGATGAGGGGATCACCCTCAGTGGAGTTGCTAGGTAATCTTTGAAAAGTAAAGGATTTTGAGGAAAGGCTTAACGAGAAGGGTATTCTTTGAGGATAATTGACTCAGTGTTTCCAGAAAATGACACCAAAATGTTATCCCACAATTTGTACCTGTTCCAAAGGAAAAGGTTATGGGAAGACAAATTGGTGTAATGAGAGGTTATCCTATCACTATCACCTCAACATGATACCTATTTCTATTTAGGGTTGATGGCCTAGGGGAGACATCCCCAGTGACCTGGGGGTTTGAGAGGTCAAAGGTTAAAGTGTCTATGAAAATATACCCTCTCACAAGTCACACTGATCAGAAAGTCATAGGTTTTTAACCAATGAAGTAATGAAGTGCTTAGATGCACCTGCCCAGAAAAAGGAAGAAATAAAAGATATATTTTGCAAGCACAACTTGTCATTAGTAATTCATAAAACCATGGACTTTATCAATAAAATAAAATAGGTTATATATGATGAATACAATAGAAATTTATAACAAAAATGTTTATAAGATAATAGATTCACAATAAATGCCTTGAAAGAGATTCAAAATGACCCAAAATAATCACTCATTAATACCAAAGTACTATCATTTGTCAGAAGAAAATTAGGCAGTGTATAAATCAACTTTCCAATTGATTTTAGGTGATTTTAATGTTGCAATAGATGGTTGTAGCTTACTTTTGTAACATTGGAAAGTAGGTTAGTAGATTAGTCTATTCTAGCATTAGTAAGAGTTAGTAGAGAGATTAACGTAAATGTTTTGAGAGTAGTTTTTATCAATCACTCAAGTACAAGGCTTAGATCATTGCTTTTAGGGTAAATGGAGTCTCTTTTAGCAGTAGAAATCTTGAAGTAATAAATTGGTAATAAGAAAGATAGAAAAAATAAGTTTAATGATTGAAGTCTTGGTAGCCCAAGGATTCAATGACTAGACCTTAGGGGGAAAATGGCCACTAGGAAGTAGCTAACCCTAGGACCTAGTGGTTTTACTCCATCTTTAGATCAAAGATGAAAACGATGACGTCTAGATGAAGAAAAGGTGTTATGCTAGGGTATTGTAATGGCAAGGCCCTTAGAAAAAAGCTACAAGAAAATTGGTTTTCTAGCATAATCTAGTAGGTGAAAGTTATTAAGGCAAGAAAAATAACATGTTCTTTAGCCTCCTAGGGTTTTAGGCTAGCAATTTCATAATATTAGAATAAATGCAAGATAAATACAACCATAACCATTCAATCAAGAATAATTGCAGAAAATTCACTTACATTCACCAAGAATCATCTAGCAATAGGCCTAGTTGAAGACTTCCACCAAGAAAAATGCACACTAAATTCAACCAAAAAACCCTAATTAGGGAGAAAATTTCAGACCTCACTTATGTGTGAGTGAAATATGATGAAATAATTCAAGGGAGAATCCCTTATTTATACGATTACAATGACCAAAATTAGGTCAAAAAGGCCGACATGGCGAGTTTACATGTAATATCTAGTTTTTACATTAAATGAAAAATTAAAACCCTAAATCAAGCAGAAAAGGTGGCTTCATGCCCTTTTAGGGTGACGTTAGTCCTCTCTCGTGAAACGTTGGCCTCCATGAGCAAAACTTTAGGCCTCCCAAGGCCTTTGGATCAAGCCACACGTGTCACTTGGCACAAAACTGCCTCCAAAGTGGCCATAAAATGTTGGGTGA
>SNQJ01S0060793.1:18346-37764 GCA_010110895.2 Picea sitchensis
CTCTCGTGAAACGTTGGCCTCCATGAGCAAAACTTTAGGCCTCCCAAGGCCTTTGGATCAAGCCACACGTGTCACTTGGCACAAAACTGCCTCCAAAGTGGCCATAAAATGTTGGGTGATGTTAAGGGTCACATAGGTGATGTCATGGGACTTCCAAGGCCTACATCATAGTGGGAGGGAAAGACCCCCTAGGGTCCAGGCCTTCTAGCTTGTCTCTGGTGGAACATCCTCCTCTCTCTTTTGTAAAAACCTTTGTTCTGTCTCTGCCCCCATCTAGGGTCTCAACATCTATTTGGTGGTATTTTATCCCTATGGAGGTACGAACTAATCATCTCCCCATGTGTACCTATATGTTGGGTGTGGCCATGAAATAGGAACAAGTATGCCCTCCATGGGCTCATAAGTCAGAGGTATCATAGCAATGTCAATCACATATAATAATCAAGTTATCTAAACATGTGCATAAAACCCCCCTTTCCGAGACAAGCGCTCAAAGACGTTATTCTATTCTACAAGCCAAGTTTGTAGAGGATGTCAGGAGGTTCTATTGGGATAATTCTCATTAGACGCGGGATATTTCTAGGTGAAGAAAAATCCAGGCCATCTAAGTGGATGAGGTGGTGAGGGATGTTTGAGAAATGGATGCAGTGATGGAAGGGGAATGTATGGCTTACCTGTGGGTTCCTCTTAAGAGGGTGATATGCACCTTGTCATTGATGCAAATGTTTCCAAGCCCATTCAATGCCTTTTATATTTTTATCCTATTTACTTTTCTTTCAAGAGACTAGTTAGGGGACACTGCAATGGCGTGATGAACTGTGGTGACAATGGTACCCACAATAATTTCACGAAGATGAGAAGGTTGACTCGTGATGAGACCCCCTTTCTCTTGGTTATGCCACTAAGATCCACTACCCTGGCGTGGTGACCAGTTGAATGGTGGTTTCATATCGATACATGCCCATGGACCTAATAGGTTGGCTCCTGATGAGACACCCTATCCTCCAACTAGTTCTTTATTTTATTATTTTATCGGTCCCTCTATCTCTTGCTAAGAATCATTTTATTGATTTCTCATGGATCCCTGGGAGAAACATCTGAAGGTTTTGTTCTTTAGGATTTTATCTTTTTCCAGCTACTTTTACCCTCTTGGCCTTTAGCCCCTTCTTCCCAGAAGCTAATGTACAACCCTTTTCTAGCTTGGAAAACCCTATGCCCAAACCAATGAATGGGATGGATGAGAGGGAAAAAGATGCAAAGTGGTAAGTATGGTGGGAACGAACGCTGACCTTTCATGAACCCACCCAGTGGAAACTCAAACCCTATGGGAAAAAACTTTCTAGGGCATCCTGGCATTCCCCCCAGGTGTGGACAAGTCGAAAGGCATGCCGCATAAGGTCCAAGATCACATTAGAAGTAAAGAGAATTAAATGCACATATTCCAATGTTTTGAGAATAAGAGTGACACGTACTATGATACCCAGACTCATTACCTCATGGAGAAAGACAGATTGTTGCTGAAGGACCAGGCTGATGGGATGGATTTTGTTGGTGCCGACAAGGTGGAGGCACTGAAGAAGAAAGATGCACCCTCCAGGGCTAGGCTCAAGTTAATATGGATCTCGACTATCCATGTCTAGGACCTGTGGGCCTCGAGGCATAATCTCCTTAGTTATCCCTAGGCTAGGGGATAACATCTGGCTCCAACTCGGGGACACGTGCTCATCATACAGCGCATGAGAACCTCAACATCTCTGGCATGACCTGTGATCTGCTTGATCTAAAAAAAAATCATTAGTAATCATTTTGGGAGGTGATATCACCCCTGGATCATATATGGTATAGAAAATGAAATAAGCAAGAATATATACAAATGGAAATACAACTACTCTATCATGAAATGAAAATAGTATATACAATGAATGCAAATGCCTACCTACTTACCTCTACTTACCTGTTGTTTGAATGCAAGTTGTAGTCAAATAGTTAGTGAAACCATCCTAGAAATGTCTCACAATACTTGACTTTGTGCTTCATCATAAACCAAAGCAACGATAAGTTAAGCACAAAAATAACATGAGTTAGAAAAAGTATTGTTTCATTGGAAATCGCAAGGTCTAGAACAAGGCGGGTGGGAGGGAAAAAGTGATTCCAAGTCATACTGTTAGGAGGGTTCTCAATCCATATCATAAAGGGATTTTTATAAGTCAAAGGTTCAAAATACTAACTCGAAGAGTGTCAATGTTGGATACCTCAAATGTCTTCACAATCTGAGGCCTGGGAAGGGACTAGCAAGAACCCTGAGGATGACTGAAAATTTATTAACGGGAAGCTGGAAGATTGTGATAGTAAGCCTCTTCTTAAGGTACTCAACCTTGGCCTAAACTAGAAAAGGAGGTTTTGTCCTAAATAAGACTTGGGATAAGGGACATGTTTCCAAACCATACCTTTAGTGACATAGCGAGGTGAAGTAATCAAAGGGAGGTGGAAAATATTATCACAAGTATCATGCCTCAAAAAAGAAACTTCCTCAATCTTATCAAGATCTGAGTACAACGATGGTTGATAATTTTCTTCATAGAATAGGTATGGCTTAAAATTATTAGGAAAGAATAGCATCAGATCATCCTTGGGTGTCTAAAAAAAAATTGTAGTCATGTCATGTCCTTGTTGCCAAATGTCAAATTTATTAGTAACTTCATGCGATAATGGTAAAGGCAAGTTTTGGAAATGAGCCTCAATGTCGTAAATGGGATCCCCATCATATCCAGTCACATCCCAATTGTGCTTCCTGACATGTATGAACTCTTCGATAATATCAACAAAATCATCATCTTCATTATAGCATGAAGGGGTAAAAACATCCAACACTTCTTCGCTTTCCACATCATAAGATATAGAATCATTAAAAATTTGGAAAGGGAAGCAACTCACCTTGCTTACTTATTCTTGTGCAAGAGCTTCAAGTAGTTGGATAAATTCATCAAATGGAAGACTTTCTTCTACATCTTCAACTGTACAACAAGGAGGATCTTCCTTGCCCGAGGATTCCATTTCTCCTTCTCTAGGCTCTCGCTCTTTAACCACATATTTGTTATCTTCGGTAGAAGAATGAGTAAATTGTTTCCCTTAATCATGGGGTTGGAAAACCTCATTAGGATCAGTCTCCTCAACCTATTGTTGGTTGATGACTTGTTCCCTTCTTTCAAAGATATCATGGAAAGTAATCTCTCTAGAATAAGGGTATCTTTGGGGTCATCAACTTTGGTTCCTATAGAGAAGATTTGTTTTCTCTTGGACAAAGAGATATTCTCTTCGATTTGCATGGCCATGTAATAGGAATCATCAATTATTTTTGGCCCCTTTTTATTGAGGAGGAACCCTAAATTCACTAAGAGTGCACTGGTATAGAGATAAACGAGATACTTGCCTCTAGGATGATGGCTTCTAGGAATATAATATAGAAAGTTCTCAAACTTATCCTAGAATTCTGTGACAATCTCATTCTCAGTTTGTTTTCTATAGTTGAGCATTTTCAGTAATGTTTGAATATCTTCCAATTTAATACCCCATATTTTGAGAAAGGTTTCTTCTAATTGGTCCATAGACGTGATGCTAGCATCAAGGAGATTTTCATACCATTTCCTATCATTTCCATGAAGAGTGGTAGAGAAACGTTTCATTTCCAAATCTTCAACATAATCACTGATAGGATGGAGTTTAAAGAAAGCCCAAAAATGACTCATGTGATAGTCGACTCTCTCCCCATCACTACCAAGGAATCTAGGGAGCCATTTCTCGTACTTTGGGGGCATTTGTCAAGGTTATCCAAGGCTTTTACTCATATCTAAAGGTTTGAAGTTTCACGGGTCCAATTGAGAAGTCATGGTTGGTTTTGTCATTAGTGGAGTCGCTAGATAATTTTTTTCAAATTATCAAAGGGATGAGGGGATCACCCTCAGTGGAGTCGCTAGGTAAGCTTTGAAAAGTAAAGGATTTTGAGGAAAGTCTTACCGAGAAGTGTATTCTTTGAGGAGAATTGACTCAGTGCTTCCCAGCAATGACACCAAAATGTTATCGCACAATTTTTACTTATTCCAAAGGAAAAGGTTACGGGAAGGCAAATTGGTGTAACGAGAGGTTATCCTATCATTGTCACCTCAACATGACACCTATTTCTATTTAGGGTTGATGGACTAGGGTACACATCCCCGGTGACCTGGGGGATTGATAGGTCAAAGGTTAAAGTGTCTATGAAAATATACCCTCTCACAAGTCACACTGATCAGAAAGTCCTAGGGTTTTAACCAATGAAGTAATGAAGTGCTTAGATGTACCTGTCCAGAAAAAATAAAAAATAAAAGATATATTTTGCAAGCACAACTTGTCGTTAGTAATTCATAAAACCATGGACTTTATCAATAAAATAAAATAGGTTATATATGATGAATAAAATAGAATTTTATAAAAAAAATGTTTATAAGATAATAGATTCACAATAAATGCCTTGAAAGAGATTCAAAATGACCCAAAATAATCGCTCATTAATACCAAAGTACTAACATTTGTCAGAAGAAAATTAGGCAGTGTATAAATCAACTTTCCAATTGATTTTAGGTGATTTTAATGCTGCAAAAGATGGTTGTAGCTTACTTTTGTAACATTGGAAAGTAGGTTAGTAGATTAGTCTATTCTATCATTAGTAAGAGTTAGTAGACAGATTAAGGTAAATGTTTTGACAGTAGTTTTTATCAATCACTCAAGTACAAGGCTTAGATCATTGCTTTTAGGGTAAATGGAGTCTCTTTTAGCAGCAGAAATCTTGAAGTAATAAATTGGTAATAAGAAAGATAGAGACAATAAGGTTAATGATTGAAGTCTTGGTAGCCCAAGGATTCAATGACTAGACCTTAGGGGGGGAAATGGCCACTAGGAAGTAGCTAACCCTAGGACCTAGCGGTTTTACTCCTTCTTTAGCTCAAAGATGAAAAATATGATGGCTATATGAAGAAAAGGTGCTATGCTAGGGTATTGTAATGGCTAGGCCTCTAGCAAAAATCTTCAAGAAAATCGGTTTTCTAGCATAATATAGTAAGTGAAAGTTATGAAGAAAAGAACAATAAAATGTGCTTTATCCTCCTAGGGTTTTAAGCTAGAAATTTCATAATATTAGAATAAATTCAAGATAAATACAACCATAACCATTCAATGAAGAATAATTGTATAAAATTTACTTACATTCACCAAGAATCATCTAGCAATATGCCTAGTTAAAGACTTCTACCAAGAAAAATGCTAAAACACACCAAAAATAGCCTCCTTCAATAAGTGCACACTAAATTCATCCAAGAAACCCTAATTAGGGTGCAAATTTTAGACCTCACTTAAGTGTGAGTGAAATATGATGAAATAATTCAAGGGAAAATCCCTTATTTATACAATCACAATGACCAAAATTAGATCAAAAAGGCCGACATGGCCAGTTTACATGTAATATCTAGTTTTTACATTAAATGAAAAATTAAAACCCTAAGTCAAGAAGAAAAGATGATGTGATGACCATTTAGGGTCACGTTAAGCCTCTCTCGTGAAACATTGGCCTACAGGAGAAAACCGTTAGGCCTCCCAAGGCTTCTGGATCAAGCCACACATGCCACTTGGAACACAACTGCCTCCAAAGTGTCCATCAAACGTTGGGTGACATCAACGATCAGAGATGTGATGTCATGGGCCTTCCAAGGCCTACATAATAGTAGGAGGCAAAGACCCCCTAGGTCTAGGCCTGCCATGATGTCTCTTGTGGAACGCCCTCCTCTTTCTCTAGTGAAAACCTCTGATGTGTCTTTTCCCCCGGCTTGGGTCTCAACATCCATTTGGTGGGATTTTAGCCCTATGGAGGTCCAAACTAATCATCTTACCACATGTACCTTTCCGTCGGGTGTGGCCCTAAAAAAAAAACAAGTGCGCCCTCCATGGGCTCATAAGTCACATGGATCATAGCAATGTCAATCACATCTAATAATCAAGTTATCTAAACATGTGCATAAAATGCCCCTTTCCCAGACAAGTTCTCAAAGACGTTATGCTATTCTACAAGCGAGGTTTGGTGAGGACGTTAGGAGGTCCTATTGGGATAATTCTCATTGGATGTGGGTTGTTTCTAGGTGAATACAAATCCAGGCCATGTAAGTGGATAAGGTGGTGAGGGATGTTTGAGCAATGGGTGCAGTGATGAAAGGGGAATGTATGGATTACCTGTGGGTGCCTCTGAAGAGGGTGAGTTGCACCTTGTCATGGATGCAAATTTTTCCAAGCCCATTCAATTCCTTTCATATTTTTATCTTATCTTTTTTTATTTCAAGAGACTAGTTAGGGAACACTGCCCTAGCATGGTGACCAGTGGTGACAATGTTAACCACAAGAATTTCACGGAGATGAGAAGGTTGGATCTTGATGATACCCCCTTTCTCTTGGCTATGCCACCAAGATCCACTACCCTAGCATGGTAACCAGCTGAATTGTAGTGTCACGCCGCTACATGCCCATGGAACTAGTAGGTTGGCTCGGGATGAGACCCCCTATCCTCCAGCTAGGTATTCATTTTATTATTTTATGGGTCCCTTTATTTCTTGCTGAGAATCCTTTTATCTCTTTCTCGAGGATCCTTGGAAGAATCATATGAAGGTTTTGTTATTTTGTATTCTATATTTTTCTAGCTACTTTTACCCTCTGGGCCTTTCTCCCCTTCTTCCCACAAGGTAAGGTACAAGCCTTTGATATCTTTTAAAACCCAGTGCCTGAACCAATGTATTGGATGGATGAGAGGGAAAAAGATAAAAAGTGGTAAGTATGGGGGGAATGGATGATGACCTTTCATGAACCCACCCAGTGGAAAATTAAACCCTATGGGAACCAACTTGCTAAGGCATATTGTCATTCTCCCTAGGTGTGGACAAGTGGAAAGGCATAAGTTCCAAACACACGTTAGAAGTAAAAATAATTAAATGCACTTATTCAAATGTTTTGAGAATCAGAGTGACATGTACCATGATACCCAAACTCATTACCTCATGGAGAAAGACTCACTGTTGCTGAAGGACTAGGCCAATGGGATGGATGTTGTTGTTGTTGACAAGGTGGAGGTGCTGAAGAAGAAAGATGGCCCTCTAGGGCTAGTCTCAATTCAATATTTATCTTGGTACTCCATGTCTAGAACCTGTAGGCCTCGAGGTATAATCTCCTTATTTATCCCTAGGCTAGGGGATAACAAGTCCTACCATGAGGAATCAAACAAGGGAAAGGAAATGTAATTTGAGGCTGAATATTCCCATCCAAAAGTGGCTCAGGCATGGGAACCTGGTAAATGAATCCCTCAAGCTGCTACGACACCAAGGTATGTAGTCAGTTCCACATGAGTAGGAGAACACGCTGAATATATGAGGGATCACACTCTCATTGGGAAATTTTTAGGGCTATGGCCCTCAGAAGGAGATCTAATCAAATGTATCTATATGTGATGGAAATCCAAAGGCAATTTTGATATCCAATTAGGCTCTAAGGGTTTCTTCACTGAGATCCTTGAAAATATGGAAGATAAGGACTAGATCTTTGAGAACGAGCCCTATTTTTTTAACTCGGATGGAATTTATTTAAGATATTGTACTGAATGATTCATCCTAGAAAACTAATATTTCACTTGTGATCCTATTTGGATCAAAACCCAATCAATCCCACAAGAATTCTAGCTAGGATAGATACTAGTCGAGATAGGAAAAACTCTAGGAATCTTTGTCAAGTTAGTTTAAGCAACATGTCAGTGTCACTACACTTCCCATGATCAAATATGTGTTTATATGAACATCTCCAAGAACCTACTAGTATTTATATTCCTATACTATTAGGATGAGGAATGGATCCAAACCATAGACTACGAGCACATATCCTTTAGATGCAGGAAGTGTCACGAGCATGGCCATTTATTTAGAGATTGTCCTCTCAATGAACCTCCAAGTTCTATGGTTGTACCATCTAAAATAATTAAATATTGTTTCACCCGGGTCTAAGGGAAATGATGTAAAAACCATAAAAATAAAAGTTCTATACCCTCCAAGACTCCATCAACTATAAATTCTTTTTATATCCTAAGCCATGTCCAAGTTTCTCTTGATCAAGTAAAAGTTTCTCATCAATATAGTTAGGAGAATACTCATGGAAAATAAAAGGTGAACCTGGATCCAAAGTTGGAGTAGATAGTCCATAACTTGAATGCATATCCCATGGGGGAAGATCAAGTCACAGAAGAAGGAGGCGAAATAGAGATAGAACTAGATGAGAATGAACTAGTAGATATTGATCTGGTGCATCTTGAAGAATCTTATCACAAGTAATAAATGTTATAACTTCCCTTGGAGTAGCTTCAAAAGCTCCAAAAATTATACCTCAACTCCACTTCCAACACCACTTCCATATCTGGCACGGGATTTGGAATCCATTTAGATCCACACAAAGAGCCTCATAAATCGTTCAAAAAAGATAAAAGAATAGGTAGAATGATCTGTATCTATGAACGAAAAAAAATGAAAACATAGATCTATAACATTAACAAAGAGATACAATGAACAATAATAGAGATACAATAAAAATTGACTTCTATTAAATAAAAAATATGCTCAAACTGTAAAAATGAAGAATGAAAAAAGATTGTTAGAATGGTGGAAACATATATCTAAGAAGAGATGTGACATATATGCTCATTCACAAGAATATGAGTACAATGAGGTCCCAAAGGCCTTTTTACATCGAACATTAATGAAAAAACCCTAGACATCCAAAAATCTAACCCTAGAAGATGAAGTTCCAAAAGTCATGTGGGCCCCATTGGGGTAAGTTGGTACATCAACTTCACGGTGTCGTAATGCTTGCATACGATCTCTGTTTTAGGTGCACAATATCTCATTGGAAAGTTCTATCTGAGGAATACACATTGTTTCGTCACATTGTGACTATGTCTATAGTGTCACTGTGGTGGGCCCAAAGAACATTGTTTAGGGCCTCAAAATGGCCCCATACGTTTTGGACATGAAGAGCTAGAAAAAATTGCTAAGATAAAAAAAAATTAACTACCAAGATGAAAGTTGTATGTGAGCCATTTGGAAGAGGTGGGTGACAACCAATATCCACCTGGATCGTATAAATCCCACCCAAAATCTAATTCGAGAATTGGGTAGTTATATGGTCAATTTAGGACAGATCTAGTTTCTCACTGAGAGATTCTTCCCTATTTCCCCTCCATCTTCTTCATGAACATAATCTCTTCGAACATAAGGGGCCTTAACAAAGGGAGTAAACGTAGACTCCTTATAAATCGTATAATGGAAGAGAATTGAGATATCTTACTTTTGTAGGAAACCAAATGTGCATATGTGGATTGAAAATCCATACTCACATGGTGTTGATGGCAAGGTGATTATGTTGATATTGAATCCAAAGGATCAATAGGGGGGATTTTGATTGTTTGGAACCCTAAAAATATGATTCTTGATCTTTTATTTACCTCTAAATGGACCATATCAGCTCGTTACAGAGCCATTGGTTCTAATAATCAAGGGTACATCACCAATGTATATGGACCACCTACCTCTTTGGAGAAACCCAATTTTCTGAAGACCTTGAAATATGTGAAGGACATCATCCAAAATAATATATGTATCCTTGGAGGAGACTTTAACATTATCCTCTCCCTTGCAGAAAATAAAGGTGATATTCCCAGATTAGACAAAAACAACTTGAACTTTAAGGATTTCATTGAGGATTCCTAAATAGTAGATATTGGAAAAATTAATGGTGATTTCACATATTGCAATAGGCACTCGAGATCCAAACAAGTTTGTTTTCATCTAAATGGATTCTTCTCAAAAAACCTGATGTTGGAAGGCCATTGTATGGAATCTAACATTCTCATTGTGACCCGCTCGCACCACTGGTACATACAACTATGGATAGACATCTCAAGCACTCTCAGGTGCAATCCTTTTAGGTTTGAAATATTCTAGTTAACTCATCCAAAATTTTAAGAGAATGTCCAATATTGGTGGGAATATGCAGTTATTCCTCATGGCACATTGATGTATAGATCCCAACAGAAGTTGAATAACTTCAAATTGAATCCCAAAGACTAGAGCAAGCACACTTTCGACAATATTTTTCAATCCTAGTGAGCCTCGGAGTAGTGGATGAAGAATATTCAAAATGAGATCCTCTTACAAGGAAGCTCATACTAGTTAAAAGAGGAAGAGGCAAAGGTCAAATAGAAGCTCGAAGAAATACATCCCCAGGAGGAAACCCTCTGGTGTATAAAATTAAGGGTACACTATCTCAAAGAAGTGGAAAAAACTAAAAATTTCTCCATTATTCAATTATTCAATGATGTCATATTAATTGTATCCTAAAATGGAAATTGAACAAGGTTAGAATATCATGGAACATGAAAAAATAAATGAGGATTTGATTAATTACTATCAATTTATTCTCACATAACCTTTCCAGGATAGGTTCACAGCCATTGAAAAAATCACCAGAAATATCCTAGCTTTAGTAACAATAAACTAGAATGCTACTTTCTTACATGGTCCTTGCCCCTGGAGGAAGTCAATATATCTATCAAGAAGATTCACATTGGTAAATCCCCTCTACCGGATGTCTTCACCACATAATTTTTTTATCATTTTTTTCACCTAGTCAAAGAGGAGGTTTGGAATCTAATCGAGGACTCTCACGGCTTTGGATATTTTCTCCCTACTCTCAATGCCATTTTTGTCACTTTAATCCCCAAGGAGGAGGAAGCTTTGAATCACAAGTAGTTTTTCCCAATTGCACTTTGTAATTTCATCTACAAAATCATCACTAAGGTAATTTATCTTAGAACCAAGATCCTTCTCTCTTTTATTATCTCACATAAATAGTCAATCTATGTGGAGGGACGTCAAGTCATGGATAGCGTTATTCTAGACCATAAGATTATCTACTCCTTGAAATCCTCTAGCTCCCCTAGGATGTTCATTAAGTTAGAACTCTCTAAATCATTTAATAAACTAAGTTGGAAGTACATGAGGTCCCTCCTTCTCTCCTTTGGATTTAGTGAAATTTGGTCCAATTGGATCATGAAGCTTACCTCCTTGGCTTTCTTCTACATCCTGGTCAATGGTGTTCCCTACAATCCCTTATTTACCTTTCATGGTATTCGACATGGAAACCCCCTCTCCCCCTTCCTTTTTTTCATCATGGCAGAGGGTCTTAGTTGATATATTAAAGAAACCATCATAGATGTCTCACTTAAAGGCCTTTCCATGAATGGTTTGCAGCCTCCCATATTGAAAAACCAATTCATTAATGATACCATGACGATGGGGGTCCCCACGGTTCGAGAAGCTTATTATATCCTATCCATCCTTATTGATTTTAGGGAGGCCTCTCCCACTTCAACAAATATTGAAAAATCCCAGATTTTTCTTTTTAATACTCCTATAGTCGTTCAATCCCATATCACTCATATTCTTGGCTTCCACTACAACTCCCTTTTCTCCAAATACCTTATCATTTTTCTCATTGACAATGTTGTTAGATAATCCAAAATACAATTATCATAGTTTATAAAGTTAGAATAAAAAGATTATTAATTTAGAATATTAAATTAATAATCTAGAATATTTGATAAATAAATGTAGACTTTTAGAGATACATTATTGTTGTAAAAGATATGACTCTAGAAAGGTGTCGTATCTTAGGCTCTAAATTAGGAGATCTATTTTAAGATTGTTAAGATAGCATTTATTGTAAATGGACACTTGTTTATTTAATAAGTGATCCATATCTTGAGTTTGTTAGGATCTTTAGCTTATATATAGCTCATTGCAAGAGTGTTGAGTTGTTGGGATGTAAACTCTTGCAATGTTTCTTATGTAATTTCTTTTCCTAATAATAAAATTGTGTGTCTGAGGACACTTAGGCCATTATTGTGGTATCAGAGCTTCAATAATGTTGCTGAACTGAAGAAGAGATTTGTTGATCTGCAGAAGAGATCTCAGAGTTGCAGTCCAAGGAAAGTCGGCACATACTCGGTCAGTAAATCGGTCAGTTATTGTTCAAATTTAAAAAAAAAAAAAAAGGGAAAAGAAATTGTTTTTACTTTCAGTTTTCTGCCATTAATTTCTGTGTAATTTCTGTGTAAAAGATCAGTTTCCTGCCATTAATTTATTGTATTATCATATCTTGAAGCTCTGCTTCAGTTGAGTTTTGATCCAAAGAACGCATTACTGTTCCTAGCCCCTTTGTAGTGATACATCTGTCTCCATTCTTGTCAAACAAGCTGAAAGCCTCCTAGAACTCAGAAATTTGCTCCACTGTAAGCTTGTCCATCATTTTCACATAATGAAAACAGATAGACTACCAAAGAAACCAAAAAGGGTGATCTGACTGTGTTGCCCAGGGTCAAGATCGATCTCACTATTTCCTGCTTCTCCCTATTTCTTCTCAAAACTGGAGGGCCGACTTCGATCTGTGTGCGCGCGATCTGTGTGTGTGATATAATTCTGTGTGCACGCGAATTATTATTACGACCTTCCAAGCATTCATTTAGAGTGTATGCACTCCCAGAGATTTGAACCCTGGTCGCATAGGCTCTCTGCATTATTTTGCAAACAACGCAGATTTGATAAATTTGTTCAGCGCGAATTTTGGTTTGCATTCCTCCTGTACACATGGCATTGCATGCACGAATGTTCAGATTTGTACGAGTTTGAATGCATGAATTCGACACTCCAACCAGGTGAATCGAAATATTTTTTGGCATAATGAACCTATGCATTTAAAAATCCGTGTGATCAAATTTGATAAGAATTTAAAAAATTTGCGTAAACCAATACTTGCATGACCAATACGCGCGTCTTTCATTACTGTTGAAAACGCATTTAAAAATCCGTGCAAGATTCGTGTAATGCTGGTTCAGATCCGTGTAATGTTGGTGCAGATCCGTGTTGATTCATCCATGTGAGCTATTCTTGTAAACTGGTGCAAGATCCTCGTGAGTGATTCCTACTCCTACACATGCACGTTTATCACAAACTGCTCGAAGTCTATCTCCAAAAATTCGGCGTGTGTCACCCAGTAATTCAAGATAAAGAAATCTACTTAAAAAGATGTCATAGCATCAGGTAGCTTCATACACCAATGTTGTTCGAATGTGCTTTTGATCTAGTCAATACTACTTATGATGTTTGAACACAGATGACACTTAACTTATGCTATGTTCGAGGAATTGTTTTGTTGGATGACAGGTTTAGGCTGTCTTAAAAGGGAAGTTGCAAGAACTTGGCATGCTTGATCTTCACAACGACGCTCCTCTAGATGTCAACATAGAAGTTGCTGAAGAAGATGTCCAGCGAAGATTAGTTCATCCCATTGTGGAAAATTTCTATACTATTGTAAACAGTTAAAAAAAAATTTGGAGGTACCCAAAATTTTTGTAACTCGAAGCAAATTTTTTTACTTTGAGGGGGAGGGAAATTGCCGGATTATTGTAAAAGAGTCAAATTTTGAACGTTCCTTGGATTTGACTAGAGCCAAGTACAAAGCTCAATCATTTTTTCCTTTTTTCAACGACTATACGAGGGTCAAGGCCAAGCCCCGATAGATCGTCTTTGGTGTGATGCATTTGGTGTGTTGTTCATCTTCATATTTCTTGGTGTGATTCTTTCTGGTGCGTACATTCACTAAACTACAATGTCGAAATTAATTAATTTGTTCTCCGACTCAGATAAACTTGAGGGCACAAAATATTACAAAACATGGAAACGACTCATTGAAAGCACTCTCATTTACAATGAACTTTGGTGTGATATCTGTAATGAAGATACTAAGCCCACTAAGCCGACAGATGCAACAACATTAGAAAAATGGGAAGTTAAAAATGCCAAAGCATTAACACTTATTAAAGCTTCAGTTAATGATGAAATGTATGTGCATATTGAAAATATGACCGATGCATGGTCTGCCTTGAAAGTTTTTAAAGATTTATTTGATACTCAGCCTGAATCCAAGAAAGTTGATCTTCAATTAAATATGCTTCAACAAAAATTGACGGAAGGCGGTGATGCCCATGAATATATTTCTACACTTAAAAACATTAAGCAGGAAATATTAAATGCGGGTTTTCAAGCAGTCGATGATAGTTTTATGACTACAATCTTAATAGTTGGATTTCCTTCTTCTTATATACATTTTTTAGAGACTTTACAAGTCACTGACAAGTTAGACAATCTCACATTTGATGAACTAAGTGAACTATTGTCTCAACATAATAAAGCTTTTGGAAAGAAAAAACAAGTTGGTGAAGATGTTTTTTCTCTCAGAAACAAGCACAAGTAAACCTTCGGTGTGAGTCATGGCAGGAGGAAGAGGAATTTTTGTACAAAGTCGTGGAAGAGGCCAACATAGAGATACCAGTTTTCAAGGTAGAGGCAATAGTCAAGGCGGAGGCAACAGTCAAGGAAGCGGAGAGCCTTGATCGAGGAAGAGGGTATTTTCAAGCTAGAGGAAACAATCAAGGCAGACGATATTTTCACGCAAGAGGAAATAGTCAAAGCCGGAGGAGACGAGACTCCATCGAGAAATCAAGGCGGAGGAATGAGTACGGAGAATGAGGAGGCTGGCGAGGCCGAGACTTCAGTCAAATTTTTTTGCAGAAGGTGTAACAATGTTGGTCATTATGTAGAAGATTTTTGCACTTCCATTGATAAAATTGCTAAGTTTTATCAAAACACAACACAATTTTCTAATGATCGACAGGATGATGATTGAGAATATGTGTTTACCTCATCTTCAACATTACAGTTTTCCAATGATTTTCAAAGTGATTATGAAGATGCAGATTTTTAGATTAGGGGGCATCTCAACACATGATTTTCAGACGTGACTTCTTTTGGATTTTCAAGAATGCCATCTTAATTTTATTTTTCTTGCAGATAATACTAAAAATACTCCTTATGGAAGAGGAATTAGTTAATTTTATTTACCTGATATTGGAGAAATATTGATTTCAAATGTATGGTATGTAACCACTTTCAAAAAGAATTTGTTGTCTTTATTCACAATTTTACAAGCGGGACATCAGGTAATTATGGAAGATGGCTTGGTGAAGATAAATTTATTCAAACAAAATATGAAAACGGTGATGACAGGATATGAATGTCTTGGAATAACTATCCCTTAAGGATGAAAGGGATAGTTATTCAAGACATTCGATTTTTCGGATCATTGAAATACATGTATCTCTCTATCAGTTGTGGCATGTGAGATATGGACATCTCAACTTTGAAAGTCTATCTCAGTACCCAAAACAAAGGTATGGGTTAAGGGACTTCCCACTTTCAAAAAGGATACTTCAAATGTGAAGCATGCATTTATGCAAACAGAGTCGAGAAAGTTTTCAACAAGTTCATGGCATTCCAATCGACGGTTGCAACTGATTCTAGCGATGTTTATGGACCCCTATCAAAACTACTGGGGTGGTTGCAAATATTTTACTCTTTGTTGATGATTTGAGTAGAATAACTTGGGTTTTACTTCTTGAAATAAAAGTCAAAAGTATTCGATAAATTTAAGATTTTTCGACAACTTATTGAAAATGAAGTTAAAGAAAAGATAAGAATTACCTCATGACCCGGAATAATGGAGGGGAATTTACTTCTAATGAATTCAACACTTGTGCTCAACAATGGGATAGGAAGACATCTTACTAATTTCTACCTCCTCGACAAAATGGAGTTGCGAGCGATGAATAAGCACTTTGTTAGGAATGGAAATATCTATGTTGAGTTTTAAAAGGATAAGTTCTACATATTGAAGTGACTATCCATACAACTATATATTTAAGGAATAGATCTCCAACTTCTTCTTTGGATGGAATCACACCTTATGAAGCATGGTTTGGTTTCAAACCTCGAGTTAAACATCTTAGAGTTTTTGGGTTAGTATGTTATGCTTTAGTTTCGAAAGAAAAGCGAACTAAGCTTGACTCAGAAGTTTGAAATGCACAATGATTAGGTATTCCGATGAAAAGAAAGTGTCGAGATTTACACATTAGATAGCTTAAATTTATTGTGAAGCTGAGGATGTCGTTTTGATGAAAATGAAATTAAAAGTGCTGACGAAATAGAAGTCTTCTTCAAAAGTTAGAAGCTAAAGGAAATCAAAGAAAGGAAAAGTTCAAAGTTCGCAAAATTCACTTAATTGATATGAACTTGATTTTCCTTCATATTGTTAGATGAACTGTCGCTGCTAGGAAATTCGGATGAACTGCTGGAAGAACCAGATGTTCATCTGAATCTCCTAGCAGCGACAGTTCTTCCGATAATGATTCTCCACCTCCAAACTCTTCAATTGATCGACAAACATCAGTTTACATTAATCAATTTACAATAATGGTAATTCAGATCCCAAACCAGTGAACATCAACTAACAAAATAGGTTCAAATTTTGAAAGATTTAAGGCCTGATGAGCAAAATAAAGCAGGAACAAGGGGATCACACAACAATGAAGAAAATTTTTCCATGGTAGCAAATGATTTTACTAAACCTTCCACCTCTGAGAACTGATCAAACATAGAGAATGGCAACATGCTATGGTTGCGGAATATCAAGAAATCATTGATAACAACACTTGGAAACTTGTTGATGATTGTCCTACAAGTATTAAACCCATCAGATGAAAATGGAGTTCACAATTAAATACAATCAACATGGTGAAATTGATAAGTATAAGCCCGACTTATGGCTAAAGGTTTCTTGACAAGAAAGGCGTGATTATAGAGAAAAATTTTGCTCCTGGCTAAATGGAATACTATCCGATTAACTTGCCCATTGTGGCTCAGAAAGGTTGGAGAATTCATCAAATGGATGTAAAAAAAGTGCTTTTCTCCTTGAAGACTTCTCAGAAAGATGTGTATATCGTAACCACCAGGTTTTGAAATTGCAGGATAGGAACATAAAGTCCGCAAATTAATTAAGGATTTATATGGTTTAAAGCAATCCCCTCTAGCCTGGTATCACAGAATGGATGGTACCTTAGAAGGTTAGTTTCATCAGCATTGATTCTGATGATCGTTATGTCGAATCAGCGAAGGTTTCTTATCTGGTGATTCTTATTATATTTGTAGATGATTTTCTCATTACAAGAAACAATGATGATCATATTGCATAGGTGAAAAAGGATTTACATGCAGGTTTTAAGATGATTGAGTTGGGACTCCTTCACTACTATCTTGGTGTTGAATTATTCCAATGTCCCCATCATATTTTCATTTCTTAGAGTAAGTATGCAGTAGAACTTCTTCAGCGGTTTGGCATGCTGGATTGTAAACCATCTCTTACCTCTATGGAACAAAACTTGGAAACTTTCAAAATTTGAAGGAAATTGTTGAACAACTCTTTATAGGCAGTTGATTGGCGGCCAGTTTATTTAACCAACACTCGACTAGATCTATCTTATGCAATCAATATTCTTTCTCTCTTTATGCAACAACCCAGAGACTGACCGGAATGCGATAAAAGTAGTTTTGATATATCAAGGAACCAAAAGATTTTGGTCTTCTTTACACAGACTAAAATTTTGTACTTGGTAGTTTCGGAATGTTGATTTTGCAGGGATTATTGATGATCGTGCATCAACATCGGGTTATTTAATGAACATGGGTTGTGAGTATCTTAGGTGTAAGGAAACAAGCTCACAGTTGCTACTTCTATGACTTGACTGAGAATACATCTCGGTATAGGAAGCAACATGAAATTGTTTGGATTCTTGAGGATTACACGAGGACTTGGGCATTTCTCAAGCGAAGCTACATCATTATTCATCGACAATCAATCAACCATTAAGCTTGCCAATAATCCAATTTTTCATTCAAAGACAAAACACGTGGACACCAAGTATCATCTTTATCGGATAAGCTTATTGCAAAGGATAATCATCAAGCCAATTTGACGTCCTTGAGAGAATCGAATCTCGACTTCACGAAACCTCTTGTTAGAATAAAATTTACTAAGTTCGGGGATGAACTTGGTATCTATTTTAATGTATCTTTGGATCATAGGGGGAATGTTAGATAATCCAAAATACAATTATCATAGTTTATAAAGTTAGAATAAAAGATTATTAATTTAGAATATTAAATTAATAATCCAGAATATTTGATAAATAAATGTAGACTTTTAGAGATGCATTATTGTTGTAAAGATATGACTCTAGAAAGGTGTCGTATCTTAGGCTCTAAATTAGGAGATTTTTTTTAAGATTGTTAAGATATCATTTATTGTAAATGGACACTTGTTTTTTTAATAAGTGATCCATATCTTGAGTTTGTTAGGATCTTTAAGCTTATATATAGCTCATTGCAAGAGTATTGAGTTGTTGGGATGTAAACTCTTGCAGTATTTCTTCTCTGTTTCTTTTCCTATTAATAAAATTGTGTGTATGAGGACACTTGGCCATTAAATGCTCTCAAGAAATATTCTTGGGAATTCCTTCTTGATTCCATTTAAAAATGGATTAGCTCTTGGACCTTTCTCACCCTTAACCCTACTGGCCTCCTTGTTCTATTAAAGTTTATCCTACAAGCCATCACCATTTATGTCCTCTTAGCTCTAGAAACTCTCAAATGAGTGCCCAGATCTATAAAGAATATTAGATGATGGTTCCTATGGAAAGAAACTAAGGAAGCGTGTAAATAGTATTTGGTCAACTAGGAAGTTCTATGTAAACAGTTTTCCTATTAATAAAATTGTGTGTCTGAGGACACTTCGGCCATTAAATGCTCTCAAGAAATATTCTTGGGAATTCCTTCTTGATTCCATTTAAAAATGGATTAGCTCTTGGACCTTTCTCACCCTTAACCCTACTGGCCTCCTTGTTCTATTAAAGTTTATCCTACAAGCCATCACCATTTATGTCCTCTTAGCTCTAGAAACTCTCAAATGAGTGCCCAGATCTATAAAGAATATTAGATGATGGTTCCTATGGAAAGAAACTAAGGAAGCGTGTAAATAGTATTTGGTCAACTAGGAAGTTCTATGTAAACAGAAACATGAAGGAGGCCCTAGGCTTAGATATCCCTTACTAAGTAATCAAATATTAGGGGTAAAAATATGGTGGGGATGGCTAAAATAAATTGAAGATCTATGGCTCAAAAATCGTGAAGATCTATGGGCCCAGATCTGTAGGAAAAAATATACCCCAAGTGGTGGTCGAGCATCAAATTATCATATGGAAAGACCACTTAGAGGGTTCTCTAATTTGGAACACTACATGGAAAAACCTTTCCACTATCCAAAATCACTCTTTCTGGGAAATATGAGGAGGCCACGAGGCT
>SNQJ01S0060793.1:60419-70443 GCA_010110895.2 Picea sitchensis
GATTGACTTAGGAGAATAAGTAGCTCATAGTTGAGCGAAATCGTGTGTTGAGTTTTCTGTTAAAAGATCTTAGAAAAAAAGGAATTTTGAAAAGTTGGTTAAAGAGTTTAAATGTGAAAATCTGAATTTGTCAAGAAGAAGTAATTTTGTTTGCAACTTTATATTTGTTTTCTTCTTCGTCTCCCAAACACATCACTAGTTTCATTTTTGCTTCCTTTGACTTAAGACAAGCCACAAAAATTAACTATTAATTAAAATCAACTAGACTTTATGTTTGTACGGTGTTATCACTCTGTAATTTGCCCAAGGCTGTAGAGGAAGTCACAAAGGCAACATCAAAACCACTTCAACTCTTGGATCTAGCCCTCCAAGACTCAGAGAGGGATCTCTCTATCTGATATAGATTTGTTTGAAAAAGGATATTAGGCTAGTTATGCAGAATAGGATTTGTTTTTAAGAATTGGGTAGGGGCAGAGAACAAAGACCATGGGCTATGGAGTCACTGTAAAAAATGATCAAAAATCCATGTCAACTGTATTATCTTTGCAGGGCAAGGTAGACAACTCACTGGATCCTTTAACTTAAATGAAATGGGAGAGATGGAACAGGTTAAGAAATCCAATTAAACATAGAGCAATTGAGAATTCTGAGTTTGATCTTCAGTGGAAAACATAAAAAACTATACCAAGCCAGAGACAGAGGATACATTAAAACCAATTATGTTCTTAATATTCTTGGAATAATTCAGAGGAAGACATTAATTATGATGACAAAGTAAACCAATTTACAAAGAGGAATGCACATCATGAGTAGAAATAGTCACAAGAATCCTGCAACATAGCACTGCATTAATGAATTGATGAATGTACAGAAAGATGAGTGAGTTGTTTTTTATAAAACTAATTCATGGTCCCCTGACTGATTCCCCCCATTCACCTTGAAAGCATAGGCTTTATAGCCTTTACATAAAAAACAAAGATCCTATAAAACAAGAACTGAAATACTAAAAATAGTACAATATCAAACAATTTCCACAAAAATAGGATCAGATCCTATATTAAGGGGACAAAACCCTATCAACAATGTCACTTTCAAATTATTTCTTTGAAAGCTCGACAATCCTGGCCAAAAATAACAAAAATCCCTAAAAATATTGAATTGTCTGTCATGAGAAAATGGGCCGAACTTCTGCAAAAAAGGGGGCTGCTCAGACACATTTTTCTCTTCAACGTTGACACCTAGGAAAACAATTAAGTGGTTAATTGTATACGAGTATGTTTCAGACAAAAACCTATTTTTGTTTCTCCAAATCCGCCTCCAACTCGCCGAAACAGCTCCCGCAAAATCAGGACTGTAACAGAAAAATCAGAATTCTAGGAAAATATGGCTCAAAGATGGCTTCGATTCTCCCTGTTCATGGCACCTGTGCAAAACCCGAGAGATGATTTTGTTCTTCATCTTGTTAAAGAAAAAATCCTCTCTCGGTTTTTCACAATTCACTTTTATTTTCCGAGAATCGCCTTCATAAATCGGCTGGTCAAAAATGCTGCAAAAGTGGTTTTTTTGGCAAAAGTGGTAATTCTGGACGCCCTTGAGGTGGTAAGTGGTTTTTTTGGGAGGGGTCCACTGGAATGTGGAGCCGACACCTATCCATGGGTGGTTTTATTGGAAACAACTTTTCAGACCCCGCATGAGCTGATGGGACATGAAGGGTGGGTGGGGGTCCGACATGCACGTGTGAGTGGGTATGAAAGTTAGGATAAGTTTTGTTTTTAATTTTTAGTTTTTTATTATTTACATTTTTTTTTATTAGTTTATTTAAAATAAGTTTTGTTTTTCTATATTATATGTTTAATATTAAGTTTTATTTGTTTTTAGTTGTGTTTTTAATTTAATGTTTGGATTAATAAAACACTAACCTATGTATTAACTAATTAAATTACTTATTAATTAATTAATTAATGGATTATTTAACTAGTCTAGCCTATTTAATTAAACTAATTATACTAAATTTTATTACTAACATATCCTCTCAAAACAACTTTATTAGGCTAACAAGCATTAAAAAATGCCACTAACCCTTTAATATTATTCGATTATTATCCTAAGTTCATTTATTCATGCAGGGACGAGTGGTGGGTGAGCTATGATCAATGGGAMAAATGGGCAAGGGAGAGAGGGGCACAACAGTGGATGAAAAATGCAATAGGGTGATGGAGGATTGGGCAAAACGGATGGAGGGGGCAAAGGAAACAACCGAGAGACCAACAAGCCAAKAACTTCATCATTAGACCCACAAATGATATCTGAAACATTGGATCTCCTATAATTGTAGGACCCTAACATAGGCTACACCTGGGGATGGTAGCTCTTTCAGGAGGTGTCAAGAACCACTGGAATTTGAACATGTAGACAGATTCTTTATCCATTGGGTTGATCTCGATATCTTATTCTGCAACCTGTACTTGTTTTGATCTTGCAACTGAAAACAAATCAAAATGAACACTGCTGAAAAAGAGATGCTCGAAATGATGGGATTATTCACATTCTCCTACCTACCCTATGTTGCTGATAATTTTGTCATTCTAAATGATACAATAATGCCAGTGCAGCCAGTCAAACAAATGCTCTACTAGCTCTACTCTTTGAATGTTTTCAATCAATATCATAAATAGAACTTGCATAGGCATCATGAAATGCTTTCCATCCTCATCTTCATTACAAGGAGCTTGATAAACATGAAAGATAAAAGAAATGTTGGGAATGCATTGTGGCTCTGTGATGAACAATTTCTCCATATAAACAACCACTAGATCAAGATAGACTTAACCTATTATTGGATATTCAAATTTAACCAACTCAACTTCATGATTTGATGTTGTAGTTGTGTTATTTGCATACTCATGCACTTCCTGACATGGCTGCAACTGCTCTGATGGGCTTTGTAATCTGACTTCTGCTAAAAACGAAAATGAAGTTGCCTGCCTGATCATGTCAATATCATAACAAATTTTTATCCCATAGTTGGATGATGGAAAATGACTTTGACAACACCATTCATCCAACACATCAGATATTGGATCTTGTAGAAATTGAAATGACTGTTGCATTGGTTCCACTGAAACTTCTTGATTTTCTGTGTGTTTATCCTTTAGCATATAGTCAAGATTATTTTTCAAGAACTGAAATGAATTAAAGCATAATGGTACAGAGTTATTTTAGATTAACTCATAATTTGTCTCAGGCTTTAAGCTTTCATCTGGAATTTGAAAATCAAAGTAGGTCAAGGGTTGCAATTCTAGGTTTAGAAAATCCTCCATATCAACAATGGCATCTTCAACTGATTGATCAGAGAATTTTTTGTCTTCACTATTTACAATTGGTCTAGAGTTTCTTTTCAGAAATTGAAAAGATGAGAAACATAAGGGCAAAGTGTTTCCACTTACTCTGAGATTTTCTGCACTTTGATCATTGCTGTCATAATTTCCATGTACAGATTGATTGTCCTGCTGGGATTGCAAATGATTTTCTTCCTCTCAATCATATGTGGATGATTTCTTTGAACAATCCACCTCTATTTCAGCCTCGTGATCATCATCATACTCATCACACTTGGGTAGTTTTTTCAAGTAAGGAATGTTGTCAAACATGCACATCATATCAGTTGGTTGTTCCTCTGCAAGTTGAGATGGAGCTTCATCTTCGGCTACGTTGTTAATTGAATACATGAAAGAATCATTATCCAAACCATGGTACCAAGGTTGAGCTGCAAAATGTTTGGGGAAATTGATCCTTGTCCACTCTGGCACTAATGGAACATAAGGTCTTCGAACAACAAGCTCATCTTTCTTGTTAATCTCCTGCATCATCTCTCTTATAGTGTTTGCCAGGATGTCTAGTTTAGCTTCTAGAGCTTTCAATTGTTCCTTTTCTTTGTTCTTTACCTTTCACATTTTTATGAGCAAGTTGACCTCCACATCAACTGCAATGTTCTAAATTTCTTCGAGATTTGTAGTGTTCCTTTCTCTTAATTAGAATGCCATCTTAGGATCGAAGGCATCTGGGAAATGCAAGTGAGATGATCCTGGGGGTGGCCTTATGTCAACATGCATTTCATTATATACCTTATTGAACCTTGCTAAAAATTGTTGTACTGTTTCCCCTGGATGTCTTTTCAAATTGTCATACTCTTCTAGGATGAGAAAGACATTTCTCATGATCACCCATCGATCGAAAAAAACATGCACAAACTAATGGAAATTTTTAATGCTTGTAGCTGGGAGATTTTTAAACCAGTTCTTGACTTTACCTCCCAATGATAGGGAAAACATTCGATGCAAACATCATCATTTTCTACCTCAAAGATATCAAGAAAATCCTCAAGACTTTGGATATGCTTTTCAGCAGTAATATTGGCATTGTCTCCATCAAACCTGGGCAAATTATTGGTGTAATTTGCAGGGAAGTCATGGAGGATAGGAGGCAAATCTAGGGGCTTGTATCTGTCTAGGATTTTGGTAGGTACAGGAGGTGAAGAAAGAGGATTACAACCATCCATAGGTTTAGCAAGAGTAGGAGATAAAGCAAGAGGCTTATGTCTCACTAGGATTTCTATAGGTGCATCAGTATGTACATGATCTACAATTTGGGATATGATCTCTTGAGACTCATCAATTAGCAGGTGGTCAATGCAATCTTCAACAATTTACTTTTGATCAGGCTTAGAATAAGATAATACATAATTACAAATAAAACCAAATATTTCTTGAATGCAAATTGGGCTTGAGTACCTGATATTTCTAGGCTACTTGGTCATGCTTCAGGTTCTTCCTCCAGTGGAGTCTTGAGTTGGAACTGTTTGGAGCTGGTTGGAGTCTTCAGGTGAATGATATCATCCTTCTTGTGTCTGCTCACTGTCCACCATTAGTGATCAGATCTGGAACTTGAAGTGCACTACTAGGGAAACTTCCCCAGTATGGTCACCATTATGTTATCACTCTGTAATTTTCCCAAGGTTGTAGAGGCAGTCACAGAGGCAACATAAAAACCACTTCGACTCTTGGATCTATCCCTCCAAGACTCAGAGAGGGGTATCTCTGTCTGATATAGATTTGTTTGAAAAAGGATATTAGGCTAGTTATGAAGAATAAGATTCAATTTTAAGAATTGGGTAGGAGCAGAGAAGAGAGACCATGGGCTATGGAGTCACTGTAAAAAATGATCGAAAATCCATGTCAACAGGCTAATATTTGCAGGGAAAGGTAGAAAACTCACTGGATCCTTTAACTTAAATGAAATGGGAGAGATGGAACAGGTTAAGAAATCCAATTAAACACAAAGCAACTGAGAATTATGAGTTTAATCTTCAGTGGAAAACATAAAAAACTATACCAAGCCAGAGACAGAGGATACATTAAAACCAATTCCGTTCTTAATCTTCTCGGAATAATTCAGAGGAAAAAATTAATTATGATAATAGGGTAAACCAATTTACAAAGAGGGATGGACATCACCAGTAGAAATAGTCACAAGAATTTTGTAGCATAGCATTGTATTAATGAATTGATGAATGTACAAAAAGATCAGTGAGTTGTTTTAAAAATACTAAATCATGGTCCCCTGACTGATCTCCCCCCATTCACCTTGAAAACTTAGGCTTTATATCCTTTACATAAAAAACAAAGATGTTATTAAACAGGAACTGAAATACTAAAAATAGTACACGATCAAACAATTTCCACAAAAATAGGATTGAATCTTATCTGAAGGGGCCAAAAACCTATCAACAATGTCACTTTCAAATTATTTCTTTGACAGTTGGGAAATCCTGGCCAAAAATAACAAAAATCCCTAAAAATATTGAACTGTCTACCATGAGAAAATGGGTTGAACTTCTGCAAAAAATGGGGGCCTCTCAGACACATTTTTCTCTTCAACATTGAAACCTGAGGAAAAAATGAACGAGGTTATTGTATATGAGTACGTTGTGAAAAACAACCTCTTTTGGTTTCGCCAAATTCGCCTCCAGCTCGTCGAAACAGCTCCCGCAAAATCAGGACTGTAACAAAAAAATCAGAATTCTGGCAAAATAGGGCTCGAAGATGGCTTTGATTCTCCCTTCTCATGGCACCTGTGAAAAAAATGAGATATTTTTTTGGTCTTCATCCTATTATAGAGAAAACCTCTCTTAGTTTTTCAAAATTCGCTTTGGTTTGCCGAGAATCGCCTTCAGAAATCGGCTGGTAAAAAATGCTACGAAAGCGGTTTTTCTCGCAAAAGTGCTAATTCTGGACCCCCCTGAGGTGGTAAGCAGTTTTAGGGAGGGGGGGGAGGGGCTCTGCTGGCATGTGGAGCGAACACCTGTCCATGGGTGGTTTTATTGGAAGCAACGTTTCGGACCCCCCATGAGCTAATGGGACGTGTGGGGTGGGGTCCCACATGCACGGGTCAGTGGGTATGAAAGTTAGGATAAGTTTTTTATTTTATTTTTAGTTTTTTATTATTTACGTTTTTGTTTTATTAGTTTATTTAAAATAAGTTTTGTTATTTTATATTATATGTTTAATATTAAGTTTTATTTGTTTTTAGTTGTGTTTTTAATTTAATGATTGGATTAGTAAAACACTAACCTATGTACTAACTAACTAAATTACTTATTAATTAATTAATTAATGGATTATTTAACTGGTCTAGCCTATTTAATTAAACTAATTATACAAAATTTTATTACTAACATGTCCTCTCAAAACATCTTTATTAGGCTAACAAGCATTAAAAAATGCCACTAACCCTTTAATATTATTTGATTATTATCCTAAGTTCATTTATTCATTCAGGGATGAGTGGTGGGTGAGTTGTGGTCAATGGGACAAATGGACAAGGGAGAGAGGGGTGCAACGGTGGATGAAAAATGCAGCAGGTTGATAGAGGATCGGGCGAAAAGGATGGAGGGGGAAAAGAAAACAACCGAGAGACCAGCAAGCTAGGAAATTCATCATGAGACCCACAAATGATATCTGAAACATCAGATCTCCTATAATTATAGGATCTAATCAACTAGACTTTATGTTTGTAGGGTCCATCAACTAGTCTATGCTAGAGCCTTGATTTAGGATTGGAGAGGAAACTCTTGAAGGCTACAAAAACAAACATAAGAGTCTGTACTAGGGAGTGTTAAAAAGTCCAGTATCATGAAATTTATCTCGGACACCCCTCTAACACAGGGTCTTAACATGAGGTCGCATGAGGAAAGGTAGCGGATATAACCCCTCCAATTCCAGACCAAGTGTAGTGGGGAACGCATATAGAAGGCTTATGTTGGGATTTCGTTGATCACATTTGCCATGGAGCTTCGTGGGTCTCGAATTCGTTCAAGGTCCTTAGTCATCTTCTGGAACACTTGCTTTCGATATGCTTGATAGGTTTCAGTCTTGATACCCTTCTCATTGTGTTCCACTTGACTGTCAACTATACTCGCCTGGTGACTATTTGCGCATTGGCAACCCAGTTTCCTTTATTTTAGAGACTTACACATGTGACTGCGGGGGTATACCATGGTACCTAGGACAGACATCGATCCATGCTTTGAAAAGTATACCCAGAGGGTGCTTTCGTATTCCAGTTACACTTGCACCAGTAAGTTTCTCTAGTGTTGGGGGTTGCAACTGTTCTTCCATCTAGCTAGTGGTTGCTTGTTTTATCTCATAGGTAATTTTTTTCTAGTGTATGTTGGTTCTTGAACATTAACAGAAATCGCTAGTGTGTCATTGATCTTCTCACATAGTGGAGGATTAGGAGCTCCGTCGGTCACAAAGGCTTCTTGTTCTGTCACCTGTTAATCTCGAGCCACCCCCGCCACCGCTAAGGCGAAGACTAGACTAGGAAGGGTATTTTGAGGTGACCGGGTCACAAGAAACTATGCCCAACTCATATCTGAGAGAAGAACATTTGATTCCAAAGGAACCAACCATTTCACACCTTGGATTGGAAGATCATGGTCAACACGAACCTCCAAACATTGATCTATCATCATCCATCATCGTACAGGTTTATCCTTACGAGCGTCAGGCAGTGTCATAAGCAGCAATGGAAACAAATGTTGTGACTTCTTTAGGGAATTTGCATATTCCCTCTATGGCTGTCACTATAGGGGGTGTTCCACCTCCTAACCAACCATCATCGGGTCATACCACCATGGTATCGACCACCTCTACCTTGGGAAATGGTCCAATTTCATCTTTTTCGGCGATCACTGCTCCTTTCACCTAGAGTGTGACATTCCCTCCATTCTAATATGGGATGCCTGGCTTTGATACGAACTCTGTCCTTTCATCTCCACTCTAAAAAATTTAGGTCTGGGGGCAGGGAGCTCTAATGCTCCTCTGCACGGATCCATGGGGGGCACTTCAGATTCCTATAACGCTTTCCCTTATGGATGGGGTCATATACCTCCTTCATCCCCTTCGCTCGGTGGTTCTCACCAGCATCCCGTTGGGCCGAATGTAAACTTTATCTCATTTGGAGCAGGTAGTCAAGGACTTCCTTCTTATAGCATGCCGGTAGGATCGAAATCATTCTCTTTGTTTAGCGCATTTGGTAACAACACTTTCTCGTTAACTGTCGTCTCGGCTGGGGGAAACCTTGGTCATGGGAAAAAAATCCTATGCAGGGTACTATTCCTACATAGGGGGAAAACACAGGAATTCCTTCCTCACAAGGACCTTGGAATCCATGGAAGAAATCAATTCCCTTTTCAGGGATGTCGAACGGGGGCAACCCCTTCCATAGCCAATGGAACCCCGGGCAAGGCTCCGGACCTATGATCGTCGGATAGACAGGGGAAACCCTTCCCAAAATCCTTGGAATGCAATGTAAGCCCAACCTTCTACGTCCTATTACAGGAGTCATCTGAAGATATCTCAACAAGCACAAAATCTATATGTTTTTCATGGCCATGGGTTTTACCAGAACCCTGGCCAGCAACCTAACGTTTCCTAGCAACCTGGTGCCAGTCAAACTCCAGGCCCCTTTTTCCATGGTTATAATCAACAACCCAAACTATCGTTTTTGGCAACTTTGCATTTTCCAGACTTGACAAGGTCATTTCTCGAATGACTCTTAAGGATTTCTTGAATGACTCGGAAATTACCATATTTAGCAGACCATATCTTCGATCACATCCGAGAATGGAGATGCCGGAAGAGATTGATAAAAGTGTTAGTCCCACCAACATTCCTTCTTGAGTGGTTCCTTAAGTCTTTGGTACCTCAGTTATCCAAATATGTTTCAATGTCGAGAATGTTTTCTAAAGAAGATGCAATAATGAGAGTTCAACAACTAGAGCTAATTTACTCTCAATCTAGTTTACTTTACGAAATTTTTCAAGATGCACCACGGTCAATACTTGACAAAACCCAACAGAGAGTTGGACCACATGTCGATGGTATTGTTGGTTCATGATGGTGTGACGCTCCTACATACCCCGCAGGGTCTCTGCGCCTGACCTCCCGGTCTTTAAGGATCGCTCAGTGTTCCCCTCTGAGCCGAAGCGACTCTTTGGACTCCCAAGGGAATCCCTGTGAAAAACCTGATCCATAGGTCCTTTCTTCACCCTGTCACGACCTTCTGGACGACCATGAGAAGATTCCCCACAGGGAATGTAATATCAGGTTTCGAGATTTCGTGGTCCCCAACGTTGAGAGTTCTTTACCTCTCGAATCCCCGATCTCCGATGAACAGATTTGTCGATGTGCCTTTTACGCGTTAGCCCTCCTAGCTAGAATCCTGGCCCATATGACCAGAATTCATAAGACCGCAGCCTTATGTTCTTTCAGGATTTTGGACCTCAAAATCCCGATGTGCTCCAATTCCCGTTAGTCCCTCCGGACTAGACCTTTGGTCCACGTGACCTCCCCTTATATGACCGCAGTCATACCTCCCATCGGGGTTTCAGACTTTCCAATGTACAAATACACTTGTCCTCAGGATTCACGATCCCTCGAATCCTGATTTCCCGACATGACGT
>SNQJ01S0060794.1:13050-39207 GCA_010110895.2 Picea sitchensis
AGTGAGATAAAGACACATGTTTAATTAACCGAGATAAAGGTTTAGACATCCGTGAGAAAAACAAACTTTAAGTAAATACTAATATATGTTTTAATTTATGTGAAAATAACAACAAAAATGATACCAAGATTTTTATAGTCCGTACATCCTCAAGATCAAGGCCTAATAAAGTTACACTTACTCGCCTTTCCAAGATGGCAGTTGAAGAATTATATCACTTCTCAATCTAAACGATAAATTGACAAATTTTGTAATCCCAAATTCTTTTAGCAGCCAACAATTCACAAAATTCATGAACTTTAGTGGTAAAAGTCTACACATAGTAGGCTTTTTTGATATGACTAAATATTCTTGAAATATAAGTTTTGATTTATGTTAAAAAACATAATAAAGCCGTTATTCATATAATCCGTGCACCATGAAGGAAAGGAGTAGTAAACTTTTCCATAATATGATTAAATATTTTTGAAATATATGTTTTAATTTATGAAAAAAAAACATAAAAAAGAAAACAGTAGTGCCATTCATATAGTCCCTGCATCTTCAAGGAAAGGACTAATAAAACTACACTTACCTCTTCAAAGATGGTAGTTGAAGAATTATATCACTTTTTAATCTAAACAATAAATTGAGAGTTTTTTCTACATGGCTTCTAAATCCCAATTTTTAATCTAAACAATAAATTGACAGTTTTTTCTACATGGCTTCTAAATCCCAAGAGTTATTCTTACAGTCCCTGCATCGTGAAGGAAAGGACTACTAAAACTACAATTACCTCTCCAAAGATGGTAGTTGAAGAATTATATCACTTTTTTCAGATTTCTGTGGTGAGGAGTTTCGAAGTTATGCTCATAAGCTTTGATGTGGTTTCACTTTTTACTAAGATCTCGTTAGATGAAGTCATTCAAGCTATAAATGAGGTTGCAGACCCTCAAACAACCAAACTAGCAGAAGTTTGTCTAAAATCAACCTTCTCCAGTTTCCAAGGAGAGTTTTTTGAACAAACAAGCGGAGTAGCCATGGGATCCCCTTCATCCCCAATCACAACCAACCTCTACATGGAGAAGTTCAAGAAAAATGCCATTGAAAGATATCCCCTCAAACCATCTAGATGGAAAAGGTATGTTGATGATATCAACGTCAAATGGCCTCATGGAAAACAAGAACTAGACAGATTCATTGAGCACCTCAATGGTTTTTCAAAGAACATAAAATTCACCATAGAACTAGAAGAAAACAACATACGCTTCCTAGACGTTTTTATGACTAGAAAAAAAATGGTACACTGGGACACAAGGTCTTCAGAAAGAAAAATCACATAAATAGCTACCTTCATGCGGATTCCCACCACCATCCCTCTCAGAAGATGGGGGTTCTCAACACCATGGTGATAAGGGCAACAAGAATTTCTGACAAAGAACATCTAAAGGAAGAAATAGACCACTTGACTAAGGTCTTTAAGAACATCGAGTATAAAGAGAGAGACATCAAAAAGGCAATGGATAGGAAGGAGAATATGACCCGTGTACATAATGATCAAACCTCGAACATAAAGGCCTTTCTTCCTTACATTCGGGGTGTCACAGATAAGATTGCAAAATTTTTTAAAAAGAAAGAAATTACAACCTCCTTCAAACCCTTGGTTACCATCAGACAAAGAATAAAGTCTGTAAAGGACCCTATAGACCAGTAACAAGGAAAAGGAATCTACAAGGTCTCTTGTTCATGCGAGAAATGTTACATTGGGGAAACCAGATGATCATTTCAGGTAAGGATCAAGGAACATGGAGAAACCATTAGAAATGAATGCATTTGCAGTTCGTCCTTAGCAGAACACTCACTTAAGATCAAACATCATGTCTGCCTTGAGGATACAAATATACTAGCAAAAGAGGATCATTACTACATGAGACGCTTAAGAGAAGCCCTAGAAATAATCAAGCACCCCAACAATATGAACAAAGATGGTGGCCTGGAGGTGAGCAGCCTTTGGCACCCATTAATCAACCAACTTAGAGATCTTCATGGATCAAATTAGGTATGACATCTCCCTTCCTCTTTCCTGGCTTATTTAGGTTTTCCTTTGTGTCAGTTCATAGACTTAGGGGTCTAACTAACCAGTATTACCCACTTTATAAATTCTAATTATAGATACTTACTACTATGTATATCAATAATTAAGTTACATATACCCTAATATTTGAAACTATATATATTAAAACCCCAGATGTATCCACTTAGCACCCTAAACTTATTTCTATACAAAAACCTTCAATACTCACACCTGATAATACTAATAATCATACTAATTACACAATTTGACACTACTAAAAAAAATCATTTGAAATTATTCTAATCAACTAAAACCTAAGTTTCCTTTCCATAATGTAGTAATTAGCTCACTAAAATTTATACATTAAATTTAATCATAAAGTAATAATAAGTAATAAAATAAAAAACTATCTAACTCTAACTCTAAAAACAACCAAATCATAACTAAATATAATTCAATTAATTAAAACTATAACACTATTAAACTTTTACATTCAACCTAGTAATAACTTAAGATATATTATTAGTTCACTAAACTTTATATATTTCAAATTCAAAATATATATTACAAGTATTAATAAATAATAAAATAACTATCTAACTCTAAAACAACCAAACCGTAATTAAAATCCTAATAAAATGAATTAAAATTCCATCTATTAAAACACTATTAAAACTATTACATTCAATTTTAGTAATAATTTATTAATTTATTATTTAGTTTAATTTTTGTTTAAAAACTCTATAAATTAGATTTTAGACAAGCCCACCTGTTAAATTTATAAATGCCATGCATCTTAATTATTAATTGAACGAGATCAGCAAGCTATCAATTGACGATTAGTCCATTCACATTTGGATTCAAAATGTCAATAACAAAAATAACACCAACTCTCTGACGATTAGTCCATTCATATTTGGATTCAAAACGTCAATAACAAAAATAACACCAACTCTGAATTATCAGACAAATAACTTCGAAATTATATCACTTTTCAATCTAAACCATAAATTGACATTTTTTTTTCTACTTGGTTTTTAAATCCCAAATTTTCTTAACAACTAAAAAAATTCACAAAATTCTACATTTACTTAGGTGAATTAAGTGTAGGAAGAACCATTAGGGACTCTACATGCATTTATATTTTTTAATATTTTTTCACTGAAGTATTATGATCTTAAGCACTAGGAACATTGAAAGTTAATGTTTAAAATCATTGTGTTTTTATTAAAGTTGAAAATGGTAAAAAAAACCAAAAACTTCCATGAAATGATGGTTTTAAAAATGGTATTAATTTTATAAAAGAGTTTGTTGCAACTCATCTTCAAATATATAGTAACTTAATGATAATTATTTAATGGATAAGAAAAAAAAAATTATTCACAATATTTTTACTAATTTCTATGAAATGATGGTTTTAAAAATAATATTGAATTTTATAAAAGAGTTTGTTGTAACTCATCTTCAAATATCCACTGACTTAATGATGATTATTTAATAGATAAGAAAAAAAAAATTTCACAAAATTTTTATTTTTTTAATCTATTCCCATATTTCTCATATCCATCAATGTGTTATATTTGTAGGTACCAAAACAAACTTGTAAATAGGTTCTCAAAAGTTGGAGTTGGGATAGAACAAGGAACTTATCATCTTTATAAATTAGAATGGACCATGATCCGTTAATCTAGCTTTAATTACATTTTAGTCTATTTTTTTTAGTTTTTTGGGGTCAAAACAATAGACTTTTTCTTATATTATATTTTGAAATGATAAAAGTAAAGCTCAAACCATCATTTTTTGTATTTTAAAAAGAACACAATGATGTAACAGACTTGTATAAGTTACATTTATGTATTTGTGTAAGTTATATGTATTTTTTTTTAAGTATTCATGGACATGGAATGTGTAGACAGAGGCTTAAGTACACTTAAATGCCATGAACATCTGATCATGCATTTTTTTTTTATCGTAATAAAAATATAGATTTTTTGTTTGAAAAAAATTGAATAAAATTCGTTTTAATATGGTACTTCATTAATTATATATAAGTTGCATATTAACTTATTAATTTTCAATCTAAATTATATAAACAAATTCTTAAAAATAAATGTCAATCCAAATTATATATTAATACAATACTTCTCAATCTAAACGACATAATAGTTCTCAATCTAAACAATGTTTTAATTGAGTAACAGTGCATAAAAAAGTGACTCAAAAGAGCCCTTAAATAAGTGTCTATCAAGAGCCCTTAAAGATACAATAATATGCACAATGGGTTATATGTAGCTTTGATTTTTTTTTTTAACTCAAATGATTTATAATATTTATTATTTTATTTTTAAACTCAACTATTTATAATATTTGGTTAGTCTATAATGTTTCAAACATATAACTGTATATAGTTTTGATTATTCAAAATAATGGTTTATTTTATAACATTTTATATTAAACAAATTTTAAAATATTATGATTTTATATTAAACAAATTTTAAAATATTATTATTATAGTTATTGATTTGATATCTCACTTATTAATTTTGAGTGAGTTAAAAGCATTTGATATCTGAGTTAAATTTTAGTGTTTTTTAATATTGAATTCAATACTTTTATCTTGATCTTTTAATTTACATAACTTTATAAAAATTGAAATGTTTATTTTGGATTTTTAATTTATATATAATTAAATTTATTTATATGTAAGATATTTTAAAAATATTAATTATAAAATTTATAATTAGACATAATTTTATAACAATTAAATGTTTATTTTGGATTTTTAATTTATATATAATTAAATTTATTTATATGTAAAATTTTAAAAAATATTAATTATAATATTTATATTTGTATCAATTTCAAATGTTTATTTTGGATTTTTAATTTACATATAATTAAATTTATTTATATGTAAGATATTTTAAAAATATTAATTATAATATTTATAATTAGATATAATTTTATAACAATTAAATGTTTATTTTAGATTTTTAATTTATATATAATTAAATTTATTTATATGTAAAATTTAAAAAAATATTAATTATAATATTTATATTTGTATCAATTTCAAAATGTGATGTAATTACTCATAGTTTTTGTTATATAATTTTTTTTATAATATTTTATAATTAGATAAATTTAAAAATATTATAATTATATATTTTTATTTGATATATCATTTATTTTAGAAGGGTTAAAAGAATTATATGTAATATTTCAAATCTAAAAAGTATGTAGAACTGGAATAAAATGTTAGTAATGGCAAATAAATAACAATATAACCAGAATAACACCACAATAATACAGAAAAGATCTCATAATAACACTAGAAAGAGCACTTTGATCATGAGAGCAATGTTCACTTGTCTCTTCTATGGAGAAACCTCCAATTGAGCAAAGCTCTATTACAATAATATCCAAGACAACAGTTCTCATACTCTCGACTCCTATTTATACTAAATATGTCTATCAAAAGTACGATATAGAGGAAGATCCTTCTAGAAGTGAAATCTTCTATTAGGTCTTCTTACATTTGACTTATTCTTCCTTATTCTTGGCCTTATTAATATTGACCTTTATTACATCAGAATATATTATTCTACCTATGTGAGGGGTTAGGTCCCTAACATTTCCTCCCCCCTTAAAAACAACCTTTTCCTGAAGGCTTTAGATGCGAAAATTGTTGAAGAATGGTAGCTGGTTCCCAAGTGGCATCTGCTGGTGTTTCATATTTCCAATGGACTAACACTTCATTGATGGTTTGTTGACGCAGGTGACGCTCACGCTGGTCCAAAACTGCTTCTGGTTGTAGCCAAATGGATCCTTCTTCATCCAACTCGGGAAGGTTGGTTTGAGTTTGACACTTAGTTCCAAGCACCTTATTTAAGCAGGAAACATGAAAAATAGGATGTAGTTTAGAATGATTGGGAAAAGGTAACTGATAGGCGACCTGTCCCACACACTTGAGAATGGTATAAGGACCATAAAATTTGGGCGCCAGTTTCTGACGATGGTCAGCCTTGAGGGAATTTTTCTTGTAAGGTTGCAGCCAAAGAAACACCCGATCCCTTTCAGAAAATTGACATTTAGAGCGACCTTTATTTGCTTGTTGATTCATGCGCATCTAGGCTATGACCAAATTCTCTTTGAGGGTACAGAGAATAGCCTCTCGAACTGTAAGCATTTGATCCACTGCCTGGAACTTTGATACACCTGGAAAATATGAGAGAACTGAAGGTGGATTTTTTCCATATATTGCTTCAAAAGGAGTCATGCAGGTAGTTGTATGGTATGAAGTGTTGTACCACCATTCAGCTAGTGGAAACCATTGAGCCCACTGATTATTCTTTTTTGATGCAAAACACCTCAAATATGTTTCCAAACACTTGTTGACAACTTCAGTCTGACCATCAGTCTAGGGATGATAAGTTGTGTTGAGATGAAATTGGGTACCTTGTAGCTTGAAAAATTCTTACCAAAAATTGTTGGTGAAAGTTGGGTCACAATCAGAAACAATAGAATGCAACATGCCATGAAGCTTGAAGACCTGATCCATGAAAATTTGAGCCAGAGTGGATGTTGTAAATGGGTGTTGAAGAGCACATAAATGAGCATACTTGGAAAGGAGATCAACAATCATTGACCACCATGATGACTGATTTATTTCCCGATTTAGGTAAGCCTACAATANATAGAGATATCTCTCCAAATCGAAGGTGGAATCGGAAGAGATTGTAGTGTGCCAAGAGATTTGATTGTTTCTTCATTGTTGCATTGACACACATCACATTCAGCCACAAAATTACAAATGCCATGTTTCATACCCTCCTATAAGAAAGAACATTTGAGCCTATCATAGGTTTTTGTAAACCCTGAGTGCTCAGTTGTGGGTGTAGCATGAATATCATAAAGTACCATGGATTTAAGTTTTGACTGTTTACTTAAATACAAATGGGCTTTGTATCGAAGCTCATTATAGAGCCAAGAGTATCCCGGGGAAACTAGAGAATTAGATTTCAATTGTTGTATCATATGTGAACTTTTGGGATCTTGTAGCCATTCCTGGAGAATGGCTTGGAGCCAATCAGGTACAATGAAGGAGAGAGAAAAAAGGGACCCTTCATCTTCATATTTTCGGGAAAGTGCATCCGCAACCACATTGTCTTTGCCTTTATTGTAAATGATCTCATAATCATATCCAAAGAGCTTAGTCACCCATTTTTGTTTCTTTAGGAAGGAAATGCATTGTTCCGGAAAATACTTGAGGATTTGATGATCTATCTTAATTTGGAAGCGTTTCCCCAATAGATAAGGGCGCTAAAGTTCCACAGCATGTAGAATACCCAACATTTCCTTTTCATAGATTGATTTTCCCAAATTTCATTCATATAGTTGTTTGATGGTAAATTCCAAAGGTCAACCCTCTTGCATAAGGACAATGCCAATTCCTTTTCATGAAGCATCACATTCCAGGACAAAGGCCTTTGTGAAATCAAGAAGTTCCAGGACTGTATTGGTGCACATGGCCATCTTATTGGTTTGAAAATCCTGAACAGTTGCTGGAGTCCAAGTGAAAGAATTCTTTTTAAGGACTGTAATGAGAGGGGCCACAATCTTTCCATAGTTCTTAACAAACTTGCGATAATAGCCTGTTAAGCCCAGAAATTCATGCAAGCTTTTGAGAGTCTTTGGGTGAGGCCAATATTGCATAGCTTCAATATTTTTAAGATCCACCTTGACGTCATTCTTGCGAACAAGATGACCCAAGTATTCGATTTTTGAGGCGCCAAAAGCACATTTAGATCGTTTCAGTAAAATTTGGTGTTGCGAGAAGAGATGGAGAACTCGATCCACATGAGCAAGATGGTTTGTCTAGGTTTTTCTATAAATGAGGATATCATCAATAAAAACTAAGAAAAAATGACGAAGAAAAGGATGGAAGACATGATTCCTGAGGCTTTCGAAAGTGGACAGAGCATTACACAAACCAAAGGGCATGACCAAAAACTCATAGTGGCCCTCATGAGTTATAAGGGTAGTCTTAGGAATGTCTGCCTCTTTCATACGGATCTGGTGGTAGCCAGAATGAAGATGAAGTTTAGTAAAGAAATGGGCGCTACTCAATTCATCCAAGAGGTCATCAATGATAAGAATAGGAAATTTGTCTTTAATGGTGAGTTTGCTGACGACGCAAAAATCATGACACATGCACCAAGAACCTTCTTTATTAATGACCATGACCATAGGAGAAGAGTAGGGGCTCATACTAAGAAGGATAACACCTGCGTTAAGCAGTTCTTGAACCATTTTCTCAATTTCATTTTTTTGGGAAAAGGGGTCATGATAGGGATGGATATTGGGAGGAAGTCTTCTTGGGACAAGGTGAATGGAATGATCATGAACACCAAGGGAAGGAAGGAGTCCCTAGGGAGTGGAAAAAACCACTTGATGTTTAGAGAGGATGGATTGGAGATCCTACAACATAGAGGGTGTCTTAGTTTCTTGTATGGCATGGAGTTGGGAAATAATGCTTGAATGACCTTTTTAAAGTAGATTTTCCATCCGATGGGAACTAATGATCTCAGGGGAACCGATGGTGATTCCTTGGAACTTATATTTCTGGCCCTCCTAGTCGAATTGGATGGTTAATTCCTTCAAATCCATGACACTTGGACCTAAATTCCTTAGCCAGTCTGCACCCAACACAATGTCACAATCTCCCATGTCGATAGAAAACATATCATATTTCAGGTGGTAGTCACCAATTTGGAGACACACATTTTCAAAATGCCCTCCACATTTCATGGACCCACCATTTGCAATCATGATTTGGAAATTATTGACTACACGGATATATAAATTTGTTTCTTGGGCAATGTAGCAATGAATAAAATTTTGGGTGCTTCCACTATAAAAAAGAATGATGACCTTCCTATGCTTGATGTAGGCAATTAGTTTGAGGGTTTTGGGAGCAGAGAATCCAGTGGGAGCATTTAGGGAAATGACTGGTTCTACTTCGGGAGGGTCTGAGGGAGGGGAAGTGTTGGTGGGTTTAGGTGACTCAGACACAAGGGGAGCTTCAACATCTTCTTCCGAAACATCCTCCAGGATGGCCATAAAAGGATTTTGTTCCTTACAATTGTGTCCCGGAAAATATTTGTCATCACAATTATAACAAAGGCCTTTGAGTTGGCATTCATCCATTCTGGACCTGGTCAATGTTTGTATCTTTAGTGGAGTAGAAGGAGGAATGGGATTTACTGGTTTAGTGTGAGGAATAAAGAAGGGTTTTCGGTTTTGAGAAGAGACAACTTGTTGTGATTCCTTAGCTCATTTAGTATCCTCCACCCAACTCTGAGGTCGATCCATGAGGACATGGGCACAAATCTCATCCTTGAGGCCACTGATAAAACATTCTCGAAAAAAAACATCAGACATGCCCTCTCTACGAAAATATAGTCGCTCAAAAGCAACTATAAAGTCTTCCACTGAGATAGATTGTTCCAACTTTGTCAGATGACCTAAATGCTTGGTGTTAGTGTCAAAGCATTCATAAATCTCTGGCACAAAGTGTGTGCAAGCAACATACCCTTCACAGGAAATTTTTCTCCATTGCCACCATTTCCAACGTTCTTGATCTATATGGAGAACACCATATTGGAGTTTGGGCAAGTCATCTGTAATTCCATAGAAAGAGAAATAATGTTCCATTTGAGTGACCCAACCAGTGGGATCTGAGCCATCAAATTTGGTCACATCCACCCGCAAAAGGTGTAGGTCACGCTGAAAGTTATGGGTCTGAAAATTATGGTAATGAGAGGAAGTTTCATCTTCGGTATGCAAAGGTGGGTTAGATAAAGGAGGATCTGTAGGAATATGTATCTTGGTGCAGATCATTGGAGTGATAGATTCAAGATGGGTAGTCATGTCTTGTTTGAGGTATTCTTTGAGTTCCGTGATTGAGGCAGCAATGGAGGAATGCATGTTTTTTTTGATAGTGGGAATATTGGCACTGAGCTATCTCACTTCTTGTTGGGTCTCTGTGAAATTAGATTGCAAGGTATTGAAGCAAGATTCCAAGTCTTGGCTATGGGTATGGAACATGATGATTAGGGAATCGAAACGGGGCGGGTGGGGTCAAAATTTTTGCTGAAAAATGATAGGTATGAATGTGATAAGGGAGAAGAGATAAATCTAATGGAATAGGTATCAAAGAATGGTGCAAAAAATTCCATACTTTTATTTTTACACCCGTGGAGTTATGCTTCGGTATGAATAATATTGCAGTGATGAAATTCCCAAATGCTTAATCAAGAATAAATGTGTATTGATTTGGAAACTCAAACACAGTTGTGTGGAAATATATCTTGTCTATTTTATTTTTTTTGTTTCCATCCCCAAGGGTTAGGTATTCAAGGGTTCTAAAGACAAGGGTTTGCTCTGTGTTATAGCTCTTTGATATATGTGGGGGCTCCAACAGTAGTGCTCGGCCCAATATCTCAGGGCACCAACTAAGCAGGATAGACGATTCCCTTAGACGTACTACCTGAATACCTAGGTACTAGAGAGTATATTCCCAAGTGATGTTCCCAGTGGTGCTATAGCATTTTGGTGATCAATCGGTTTATCTAAAGAGGACTTCCAAAAATCTAGGTCGATCCATACATAGGTGTTGTCTGATGTGCTACCACTCAAAGGGGTACCGACAAGGGTTACAAGGGTGGCCAACAAATGTGTGCTTAAGTACCACTTGTATTTATTGCGTGTATGAATCCCTCAACCATGGGTTTATGCACATAATGACAGATATATGTGGCTTAAAGACTCCAGAATACGTCTCTATCTTGAAAAAAATTTAACCCAAAATTTTCTGCCGAGGAAAGTTCTCCTATACCACTTGTAATATTCCAGATCTAAAAAGTATGCAAAACAGAAAAAAAAATGCTAGCAATGGAAGATAAACAACAATATAACCAAAATAACACCACAATAATATAGAAAAGATATCAAAATAACACCAGAAAGAGAACTTTGATTCTGAGAGAAATGTTCACTTGCTCCTTCGAGGGGGAAACCTCCAGTTGAGCAGATCTCTATTAAAATAATATCCAAGACATCAATTCTCATACCCTCGACTCCTATTTATAATAAATATGTCTATCAAAAAAATCATTTAGAGGAAGATCCTTCTAGAAGCAGAAGCTTCTATTAGGTCTTCTTACATTCAACTTATTCTTCCTTATTGCTAGGCCTTATTAATATTGATCTTTATTACATTGAAATATATTATTCTACCTACGTGAGGGGTTAGGTACCTAACATTATATGTGCAAGTTTAGTGTTTTTAAATAAGACTTTATAAAAATTGAAATGTATATCATAAACTTTTAGTTTATTTGTATTAGAGTAGATTTAGTTTAATCTTGGTTTTATCAATTATCTAAAAAGATTGTATTTGTGGTTCGAATTGTAACTATAGTTTTACTGAATAAATATTATATAGTTGCCTATCTATATTTCTTATGAGGAAAATATCTCTATGGATAGGGGTAAACCACAACAGATGGAAATGACTGCATAAATCAACTCTAATCTCAAGTATTCTATATAAGAAAATATGCCAAAAAGACAAGATAAGAGGCCTACCTTGTCCAGATGTTCGATGAAGTCCACCATAGAGTGCTTGACTCAAAGAAATATACCTGCAACTAGTCCTCAACAACCAAGCAATGCAAGCATATGGTGATAATATATGATGTTAGCACATTCAATAGCATAATCCATCAACATTCATAACAAATACAGACATGGAATAATAATTCAAATATTTGTAGGATATTAATTGGACGAGAAAAGAGTAACTCTATTAATTTATAATCATCGAAAGTGAAGGAGTTACAAACTTCCATGTCGGCATGGTTCGAAATCGAGAGACTAACATCCTTCCAGTTGGGCCTCCACCACTTCAATATTCCACCAAAGGCAAGCTCATATAAGAGAGAGACAATGAAGTTGTCAATCAGTAAGGGAAGATCTTGGGGGTTGAACAATGTGTTAAGACTTAAAGGACAAAGGGATGCAGACTCAATGTGAAGTGAATAATTTCTCCAGAGTAACTTTTCTGTCAAAGTTGAATTCTTTTTCTCCTTTTCCATAGCTTGGATTTGGCCCATTTATAGCCTTGAAATGGAACTAAAGGGCTGATTCATAATGTTTCCAGTATATGGAAGGCCAAGGATCATTGATCTCGTGACATGAGATGGAAACCCGACACCATTTTTCAATTTTGGGCACATTTCCTGATGTATGTTGGATGTAGTGGTGCAACCTACATATATGCATGATGTATGCTGGATGTAGTGGTGAAACCTACATATATGCATGATGTATATTAGGCAAGGTACGTATATGTGGAAAAATTATATTTTTAGCTCTGGGATTTGCAAAAAAGGGACTTCAAGTCTGCATAGGGAAATGGAAAAAAGGCCTTTTGTGCAAGATTTCATGGGGTGAGGCAAATATTGCTATAACATATGCCCCCTAATGTAAGTTTAGAGGAGTATCTGTGATGGCCGAAATACATTATGAAAACCCAGAAGTGGAGTAATGGGGACCCAACTGGAAAAACAAGTTGCTCATTACAATTTGTATTGACTTTGCATACATGGATGCCAATTTGAATTACACTATAGATCCAAGTGAAAATATACCAAACAATTGTCCATGGCCATGAATAGGCAAATACAAATGTGGTTATATCCCAAAGGCTATCATTGTCATGAAAAAGGCCCAATAACACCAGTCTCAAAATCAGTCTGAAGATATCTGCATACAATGGAGTACAATCTGATATCCCATGATTACTTAAGTCACTCAGGTAGTGGTCCAATGAAAAGGTAGTAACAACTTAGGAAAGTTAAGGCTTCAAACTGATGTCTTCAAGTCTTCTACATAATCTGCCAAAGGTGCAAGTCTACATCGTGTGAATAAAGGAGTTGAGGTCAAACACAATGAGACTTTATTTGATAACCGGTCATTGAGGTATACCGTTAAAAAACATGAGACAACTTACCGATGATGAAAGTAGGTATCAAGACATTGAGTACATTCTTACAAGTGTGAATAAAGGGGTCGTGGTCGAACACTTGAAGTATCCATCGATTAGGATACATGATGTATTCCCAACTATCGATGGCGATATAACCTGCCACTAATGACTGCAAGCGTCTAGGTACTCATGGGACTCTAAGTCTCATTTCCATAATAGTTGAGTTTAAGTCGATGGAAGGAGACCCACTAAAAAGAGATCAGTAAGGCATCTCTCATCATTCATAATGAGGTATAAAGTAGGATCTTGATGATTTGGAGGAAATCGGATGATGAACATGTTCACGAACCAACGACCCTCTGTGTCTTTGGTGTGTGCCAAGTGCAAGTGGTACATGAAAAACACCCTATGAATAGTAGACAATGAGGAAAACTACTAACAAAGGAGAGGAAACCACCAATAAGGATAATGGCATCCATGAAACTGCATGAATCCTAATATGTGAATAGATGTCTTGACGTCAAACACAAGTGAAACCACCTAGTCAATGACCAATGATGCAATGTTGACTGTTGGGTTCAAGGTTACCTACCAATGAGGAAAGTAGGACTAGGGTGCGCAATAGGACTACAACTTCATGTGATTCTAAGACAAACTGAGGGTATGGCCTACATGAAAAGTCAATACTTCTGAGGAATGGCCAACACACGTTGATAGACATGCTTTGAACAAGAGCATGAGACATATGGAAGACTTTGGCAACATAGAATCGATGATGAAACCATGAGATGCAGGAGACATCAATCAAACTCTCTATAGGGACTGGAAGAGTAACTAGTCGAGGGAGTAAACTCTTTGTAATGAGCTCAAATTCCTAAGGCCATGTTAAACCCAAAATTATGATGACAAGTGGACTCAAGAATTTTGTGCTCTGTTCAAAAGCGACACGACCGCTGCCAATATAAGATAATACTTTCTTCCCGCTCATCTTTTTTTGTTTTTTCATAGTCAAATGAATGTTATGATACAAAGGAGGAAACGAGTGTCACAAGTAAGGAAAACTAGTTCCAGCAGTGGAACATACCTATGCTCAATGCAAGGAGGTGCATGTGGGAGATGGACACTCAGGGGAATGTTCCCTCTTGGGTATAAGGTGTCAAGCCACAAAGGATACAAACAAGGCTCTGCTTGGTTGAGTATGTAAAAATGCTGAGGAAAACCGTTTATAACGAAAAGTAATAACCGACAACAGGCTCAATACTGCAAGCAAGGTCATGAGATGCAATCACAACTTAATCCCAAAAAATTTCTTTTTTCATAATCTTAGTCTATTAAGTTTGAAAAAGGGATAAAATTGTACCAAATAGACATCCTTTCAAATCCAATTTACGAGTGTGAAAGAGATAAGTTCACTCCACAATCTTTTTTATTTATGAAAATGAGTCAGAAAAGAGCTTAAATCAAACTCGCTTGGGAGTCCTATAGGTATAGTTCAACACATTTATGAGTGAGAAATGAGGTTCAACATAAGGTCATGTATTACCTATAAGGGACTTTCAGTCCTATAGAAAAAATCTACACATGGGCACCAAATGAAGCAAAGGATCTAACTAGGGTACCCATGTTTCATGAGTCTCTACCATTTGATAATGAAACGTCTTGTAGAAGATTGAGGGTTTTGTGTCACTAAAAATATGGGCTCGTACCTAAGGCATATGAGTGACAGTTATAGGACAATGCAAGTGTGTATGATGAAACAAATACCTATCTTATATGTTGGGTAGTGAAAATACCTATCTGTAGTTACGAACAATCATCATAATGCTAAAAACTGCAAGGATCCCTATCGAAAACTACAAAAATCAACTAAACCCACTATTGTATTAGTCCATTAGGTGAAAATACGATCTGAAACTATGCCAAGTGGGTAAAAATTTCTCTAAATAGTAATAAAAACGAAATTTTACTATGCCATTTGAATGTTTTACCCAAATAGTGGATTTTGGACCAAATTACATCTTATCTTTAACTATTGATTGCGGGAGCTAAGAATGACAGAACTAGCGACCGTCTAGACCAGGGAATTCATATTCCACTCCTCTTTCTTTCTAGTGGATTAAATTTTTTTTTTAGGTCTGAAATTCTTAGTTATCTAGGGGACAAATAATTTTTTTAGGTGTACACAGGCTACCATTCATCGGGTTGAGTATACGCATGATTATACTTGTCTTTCTAAAAGAAAACCAACATATACTCAGCCATATACATGACTGTGAATGTGGCAACCCAAGTATATGTCCGTAAAAAAAGTTTTTGATGGTTGCTAACTCAAAAAATGGTGTTTCTTTGAAAGGATGGTGCTAGAGTGGAGGGAAAGGGAACATGAGGAGGTAGATGTTGCTGTGGAAAGTGATCTGGGGGTCCAAATGGCCTTGAAAATATGTGGTTTGTACAAGTTTTGGGAACTCAAAGGGATGAGGGCCCAATGTAGGTTTCTACAGTTGCTCATGGATTACTGGGATCCCTATAGTGAGAGATTCAACCTTGATGGGAAACCATTAAATATTGAAGTCAAGGATATTTATTTCTTGAAAGGTTTGTCACAACGAGGTGAGGTGGTGAAATTCAAAGGCCGGGGAGGTTGTAGCGGTATGAATATAGAAGAATAAATAGATGCTCACTACATTGCAGGGACTGAGAAGGTCAGGAGTAAACTCCCTATACGAGTGATAAACAATCTAAGCCTCAAGATTGTTGTCCTCATGTTGACCTGGATCAAGTGATCGACTTTGTTCCACCAGGCATCGAGGCCTCTTATGTTCTACTTCGTAGATTGTTTGAGACCCATGGTGTATGATTGGTGCACCTCTTTACTAGCTAATATGAAGAGCCAATTGACATAATGCAAACATGGTGATAAGAGGAACTTCGGGTTTGTTTCCATCTTGTGTATATTTTTATTTGAGTGGGTTCTAGGTTTGAGACCTAGAGTTGAGGTCATTACTCTAGGACCTTGCGATCGATCCATGAAATGGTGGACCAAGGTGATGAGATGACAGGGGGGAGGTAGGGTGATCGCACCCTACAACGATGATATATTTTACTGGTGGAGACGACAGGTCATTGCTCTGGATGACTACCCCTATGCATGGATCGACTTCAGAGGGGACCCTGACATGCCACTACCACCAGAGACTTCCTACGGGGACATAGGTATGTCAAAGTTTTTAAATGTTTCATTTTTTTATATTTTTGTATAGGAAAACAAAAATATTTTTGGATGTTGTTTACGTACTAACTAGAGACATATGTGACACAAACATAGGTCCACGATGATTGGATGGGATTCCATGACATCGTTGGAGGCAATGGGGAGATGAGGTAGTGGGAGGAGAAGTAGAGAGAGCCCTTCAAAACGTGCAAGCAAACCTGTTTCGTTTGAAACATAGGATTATGGTGGTTCAGGTAAAGGATCAACTGGAGGATATGCAATGGCAGGTGGTGGGCATGCCTAGAGCTTGGGTTCAACTCTTTCGGCTTCTCACAAACGTCGTAGTTTTTTGTATCATGACATACATTCAGTGCCATAGGCATAGATTCCATGGATTTTGTATTATCGGTTGTATATATGTATTGAGGGTCTTGGCCCCAATTTTTTACAATAAACATCATATTTTTTGAAATATATATAAAACTTGGTTCTTCGACTTTACTTATGTTACACTATGTACATTGATGAGAATGTTTTCCTTTATTTAGTTATGTGACAAATTCCAATCTAAAATGAAATTAGCATAAGCATCAGGTACATAATTAGAACTCCTAGGTATGTGATGATAAGTAATAAAATCAAACTTTCATTCTAAAAGGTGTACCCGTAGGAATTTTCGGAGTAACGCATGATCGCTCACATGGTAACTGTCGTTCAACTAACATACTGTTAACTCGGGATCCAAGCAAACCTCCAAAGAGTAAATAACATGTGAAATGGCATCGTGAAAAAGTTCTATAATGATGTTATATTCGACCACATTATTCATGGATGGCCCTAGGCATACGCCACCTGAAGAAACCAGTAGACCCTCGGGTGAGTAAACCACCCAAGTGGCGGAAGCCAAGTTTCGTGTATGATGATTGGCTTTGTCTAGGAATCCTAAGTAGACCGAAGAATCCATTGACATATTCCAACCAAGGGAAAATCCGATAAGCAGGTTGAAGAAAAAAATAAAGGGAAAAGATATATACACTAAATTACATTAGTATACAAAGAGTTATACCCAATGTTGGGGCTCAAGCGTAATATAATTTCAAGTAGATCCCATTCCTGGGCTCAACCAACATGTTCCCTTCATAATATTCTAATTGATAGGCTTATTTTTCTAAGACATGCCACACAATATAGGGACCGTGCCACATGGGTTTGAAATTTCCTTCCCCCAGTGGTTCTTTGGCTTGATCATATAAAAGGACCAATTCACTCGCAACATACAACTAAGGATAGAAAAAATTATCATATTGGACCTAGACATGTCTTTTATTTTCTTCAATAGCTGTAGAGGCGTCTCGACGTTGCTCGACAAGGCTCTCTAGGTGTACGAGGCATCTCTCAAGATAAAAAGTGTTAGGGACGAGCGTGACTGCCAATGTAAGAGAAGGGAATTAACATTGAATAGGTAATATTGACTCCAAACCATGCACTAAATGGAAAGGAGAAAATCTGGTGGCAGTCTTGATCGAGGTTCGACATGCCCAAAGTGTGGGATATAGCATAATATGTCAATCATATTTGTTCTAGCTGACAATTCTCTGCAAAAGGGTTTTGAGAGACTTGTTGACAACCTCTAGCTGTCCATTTTCTTAGGGGTAGTAAGGGTAAAAATGACCATATCAAACCCCATATTGGATGATATTTCTTCCATCATTTCATTCTGAAGGTGGCTGCCATGATCAATAACTATCACACTCAGGATTCTAAACCTGGTGATAATTTGATTGAATATGAATAAGGATGAAATGTTATCGTTGGATTTAACTATAGGCACGGCCTCATACCACTTACTAAATTATTCTATGACCACAAGAATGTGTCAATTCCCCCCAGCTGAAGTTGGGTTGAAATCCACAAAGTCCACTCCCCACTTGGTGAAGGGACCGAAAATAATGATTGGATAGAGAGGGGTTGTATGCGAGTGCATTTTTCAAGTGAACACCTGGAAGGGGTGACACTTATTAACCTATTCAATGCAATATTTAAAGATAGACCCCAAAAAATAACCATCTCGCAAAATTTTCTAGGTTGTCGCAATCCCAAATAGATGACCACCACAAGCCCCACTGCGGAAATCATTTAGAATTGACTTGAATTTATGGTGAGTTAAACAACGATGTAGGATATTGTCTATTCCTCGATGATACAAAGTGTCACCGACGACAAGGTAATTCTTAGCTTGGTATCATACACGTCGTCGGTCATCTCACGAGAGATGTTAAGAGAAATTCAAAGTTTGAAGATAAAGAACAATGTCTCCATACCAGGGGTCATACGATGAGAAAATAAAAATGTGTTCATCCACAAAAGAATCAACATGAATAACATCCTCTTCCAATCATGGGAATTCAGATATTAACTCCGCAAAGACTAGTGATTTCTTGGATTTCGTAGAAGCAAAATCGAGATCAAATTCTTGTAAAATGACAATCCATTTATTGTATTTTCCCCCTATTATACACCTGGTAAGGATGTATTGAAATGGATTGACATCTGTCACCACAATAGTTTTCCAAGAAATATATAATGGCGTAATTGTTGGACTGCGTGGATGATAGCCAAAGATAGATTTTCAACGTGAGAATATTTGATCTCAGGACCGACTAATTTTCGACTAAGATAGTAGATGACGTTCTTGTAGATCTCATCATCCTCCTAAACCAAAACCATACCAATCATCTCTTCAGATGCGACGACATAAAGAAATTAATATATACTCTAGTTCAAAGACTTCAACAGAGGCATCGATACCAAGGATTTCTTCAAAGGATCAAAGGATTCTTGGGCTCGCTCATCCTAGATAAAAGGGGTATCCTTCTTGAAAAGATGCATGAAACCCTTAGTAATATTGACATAATTGACTATAAATCGACGTAAAAAAAATATTTCCCTTGTAAACCTTGAAGATATCGAATAGTGCATGGGGGAGGAAATCAAATTATTTCCTTAACATTTAATGAGTCTACCATGATCTCGATCTCAGAGACTAAAAATCCTAGAAGATGTCTAGACCTAACACAAAATATGAATTTATAAGGGTTCAACCGAATTCTATAATGACGACATCTTTCAAAAAATAGTCGAAGGTGTTTAGGGTGATCCACTCTCTTACGAGAGTGAGCAGCAAGATCGTCAAGATAAGCTTCGACTATATTCTTAAGATGATGGAATGCGAAGGTCATATCATGTTGGAAGGTTGCTCCGATGTTTTTAAGGATGAAAGGCATATTTTGGTATGTGAAAGTACCTCGAGGAAAAATAAATTCCATCTCTTGTTGAACCTCGAGATTAATTTGAATTTGGTTATACCCTGAAAATACGTCCATGAAAGAAAAAACTTATCTTCCCACACACTCGTTGAGAATCTGATCGATGAAAGGTGTCAAGAAGTTGTCTTTAAGACATGCTTTGTTTAGGTCACAAAAATCCATGCATACACAGATGGTTCCTTGCTTCTGATTTACAGGAACGAGATTGGATACCCATTCAGTGAAGAGAACCAGGTAGATAAAGCCAACATTAATTAGTTTCTCTACCTCTTCCTTAATAGAAGGGGCCTTCTGGGGATTGACAACTCTAAGACATTGTCGAATAGGATTAGCATCTAGGTAAGTTTTAATATCATGTTTGACAATTTGAGGGTCGATTCCTAGAATCTCTTCATATGACCAAGCAAATACATCTCATAATTCCTTGAAGACCTTAGTGTAGATCATGATTTCTTCTAGAAAGCAATCTGCACCAATATGTATATTTTCAATCTTTCTAGTGGTATAAGAGATATCGATCGTGATGGTAGGAGAGATACTTGCCATATTTTCTTCGGAATAAATTTTAGGCATATCAAGAGGAACTATGGCGTGACTGAATATCTCACTTAGAGTAGATTGAAAGTCATCTTGTTTGATTCTAGGAAGCTCTAGGAGAAAATAAGAGATATGGTGCATATCATCCCAAAGTTTGTCAGAACGATTCATGGCCTTGATCATAACTTCATTCGAGGTAAAAGTCTCATCGAGGTAGTCATGTGAGAAAGAAGATGAAGTGGCCCACATGGGCTTAAGAATATAATCCTCTTTGTTCTTCTACGAGGTAATAGGATCAGGATCGGTGGAAGAGTAAATAATAGATTGATATGCTATATCTACTATCGATAGTGGCATGGCCATTCCAGCAAGCAATTGAACTTCATAAGACGTAGTCAAGGAAGGTAGGGTCCAAGGATCGTTAAAATAGGAAGTGCGGAAAGGAACGAAACTCTCTAACAAAACATGCCTACTGGACATGGTGTAAACATGGTGAATTGGTGCCATGAAGTCGAAGTTACCCATAAGGGATGAATACATTTAGACACTGATATTCTCAATTGTCGTATGAGAATTTTTGACCACGAGGATCGATGGTCCAACAGATGAACTAGAGCTAGCATACGCAAAGGATAATTGGTCGATCATCATCATCTTCCCATTGTGAGGAAAAAAAAGAGTGCGAAATATGGACGATAGGAAGACAATCATGGCATAAGTCCAATTGCATCCTACTAACAAGTTATAATCGAGGGGCACATCAACCACCTCGACATCCACCTCTACTATCTTCCCACCTAACTAGACTGGAGAGGTAGGAAGAATATCATGAGGGCAGAGGGAATGATCATCAAAATAAGTCAACATGGTCAGAGACTGAGAGAGAGTCAGAGAGCTAAGAGATTTCCAACAGATCTAGGACATCACACATCTTGCAACACCTTCATAAAAAATGACACGCTTGATGGTATACTTCGAGTAACCCACGTGGATTTGGAATGACACATGGTAAGGCAAGTGAGGCTTCACATCTTTGATGTCAAACTTGATAACTTTCAAACCTCTGGGATCTAGAGCTCCTAACATAGCTAGCAAGGCATTCCTATGTGAAGGACATGTCTGGAGTACCTCAGGGGCTAACATCGCACAAGGGGTTTGACCCCGGTCATCAACAATAGAGTAATTTTGGGTGGCTCTAACATTTAGATTGTGGGTAGAGCACTTTATTACTCCTTTCGAAATATGAGGCAGTGGCTCTAGTTTTTCGATCTGCAAGGGCATCTCTAGAGGAGGAGGAGATTATAGACCAGGTACAGTTTGTGGAGAACTCTAATTGCGATATCGGGTGGCTACATTAGCCTGATAATTGACCATATTGATGCACAAACGGTCGCAGTCTTGTGTTGGTGGGGTTTGAATACAATCGGTGACATTTTCGACATTTGAGGAGATCGAGGCCATGTGTTGGTTATGTGGGAAATGATTCATCAACACGACGGGTGATAAAGAGTAGTTTCCACAATTTTGGGGCATAAATGAGTAAGGTGATCATTTGTACAAAGATTACAAGAAAATTCCACCTTACGTCTTTCTTTCATGACCTCACAAGCATTATTATTCATCCTCTCATTATTACCATTGTCCTTGGGTTTATTATTATTCTTCCGACCCTTACGATTATTATTGCATCCTTTCTTCTTATTCCTGCCTGGTTTTTGGTTACAATATGGGTTGGTTGACGATTGCATGGAATGTACATCTACCGGTTGACTGGGATTGGAAGACACATACAAAGTTGTCCCTCCTACAGATTGGTTTAGAGACAATTGTTTCAAATGGCTTGTCACTGAGTCTATGGATTTCACAATGACAGAACCTACAATGCCAGCCACATGAGGTCTAGGGTTTTTTATAGGGTCATATTTTTACCTTGGTGCGTCCAGAATAACCTCATATAAAATTCCATACTAAGCATATATAAGATCTAACTACTGGGATTTGAAGATTTCTTCTTCCTCAGACGAAACCCTAGATGTCAAAACATCCTTGGAAATAGGAGGTTGTAAAGACATAAGGAACCACTCTAACAAGAATTTTGGGGGTATCCAGGTCTTGATCAACCTCTTCCATCTACGACACTCCTAGATGTGATCCGATATATGAGTGGCTTTTTCCTGGCATAAGGTCGACAAAATTTCTAGGCCATCATCGTAATGAACTAGAAATTGGAAGTGGTTAAGGAAAACTAAAACCATCTGATGAAAGGTCCCATATGTCCCCTTAGATAGCTTGATATACCATTTTGTGGCAACCCCTATGAGAGTGCATTGAAATAATCTTAATCGAATGGAATCATCATTAGGGGAATTCGAAGAGAAGCATAAGTGAAAGGTGGTAATGTGATCACCAGGATCCTCACCATTCTTGCCTTCAAATTTTGAAATATCTGAAGGAAGCTTGGTGGGAATGGGGGGCCATGTAGGATCATGACACACAGGTTCATTCATCAAATTAGACAACTTTGGCAGATTGAGGGTGGCCAGAAAAGGGAAATGGGGTTGCTGCATATGGCCCCAAGCTCCTTGAAAATATTGTGTTTGGGGATTCACAACCCATCCAGGGTTCTAGTGAGGACCATGGCCTTGTCTAGGATTGTGAGACCCTCCTCTAAGATGATTCATAAGGGGTTGGTTGGGCATCATTCCGGTAGGAATGTTCTGATGAGGGTTATAAAAACTTCCCCAAGCCTTAGTGGCTTCGGTTTGAGGGTTTCCCAAGGTGTGAAACTGACCTCCTCCGAGTGTGAATCTGGAGGATAAAGGTGGATTTTTCATGCCAAACATGTTGGTCAGAATTGGCACAAAGGAGTTGGGTGTAAAGGATGGACCATAAGAAATAGCTTGTCCACCAGGTTGGTTACTCCACCCAGAAGAAATAGGATTAGACCTGGGGTTAAAATAAGGAATTCCTACTATGATAGGAGTCATTTGAGGGATCTGAGAACCACCAAACGAGAACAGAGTATAGGGAGGAGTAGTTCCCTCATGTCCAATGATATCATTAGGGCCAACGATTGGGATGGAGTTTTAAAACTGTGATGTAAAATTCGACATACCATAGGAAAAAGGACTAGAGGCCATCATGATGGACTAAACATTATATTTTGGTGAGTGACCAAGAGGCCCAAATGGGTTTGTGGAAATAGTTTGAGTATTCACTATAGTACGAGAAATGATGATGATAGGTTCCCTCGACACCACAACCATTGTGTTTGAATGAGATGAAGGGGTACCATTGACTATAGTAGGTGTGGGAGTTGAATAGGTACCATTGACTATAGTAGGTGTGGGAATCAAAGGGCTCCCAGTATCTTGATGACTCGGTTCAGTACTCATCCTTGTAGAATTACAAGTCTGATAAGTAGAGGTGTGTGTACCATGTTTAATAACTCGACACCTTTTAGAAGGCAAAGACTCAAAATGTGGTGGTAACTGTAACAAGAAGTGACACCTACAGGGAAGTTGGTCTGGCTCCACGATGACTTAAGACTCAATATATAAAAAACAAATCCTAAGGCCAACTAGTAATCAAAGAGCACACCAAAAATAATCATACGACCTTCTTGCACACAAACAAGATCAAGTCGTTGAAAGGGGTCTCCCTTCGTAAAGTAGGTATTCCTTGTCGAAGAGGGACCTGAGTCTCCCTGCTAAATATCAGAGGTATCAAAATCAGTTATAAGTGCCCTCGTGGGCTTATAAACTAGTCGGTCAAATCCCCCTAGAGAGGTAATCCTCCATAAAGGTTGTGTGTTGTCCGACCCTTATTTGACCCAGGGTACCTATAGAATAACCCAAGGAAGTAACCTATGTGGTACCTAAGTCAAGAAAATAATCAACCACAGTATAAACAATTCGTAGGAGAACATTCATAAGTTAGGTCCACCATATGGGACGATTAGCAAAGCCCTAAACCTTGAAAGAACCGCCTCTCATAGAGGTAAGGGATCTAGCAAGATCCCTAGATACGAATAGATCTCGAGAAATATCTCTGACACTAAGAAGGTATCGGGGGGATATCCCTTCAATTGGCCTCACACGACCTCATTCCTAACTTCGGTGTAAGAAGTGCCTCCGGATTTTACTGATTATACAATGGATTTCTCCACTCCCTTAGTCAGGCACACATGTTGATTTAATAGCCTTAGAGAATTTTACTCACAAAATCCTATTCCAATGCACTAAATCCTAAGCTAGTTTTTCCACCCTAGAAAATAAAATCATTACTAATCAATTTTAAATTATAGCGTTAATTTTAATGGCCTTGCTTGCTTGAAAGTTGCAGTCGTGAAACTAGTGATGTTATGGCTTAGCAAGTAAAATAAATGAATATGAATACAATGCAAAGTCCTAACTTCAATTTCCAATAAATGATATGCTTCTTAGAAATGCAATTTTCAATTCAATTCTGTAATTCTAAATAAAAATACAATCTTTATTTACATGCACTAAGATAAATGAAAAAATACTCAAGAGATCAAAATGACAATCAATGTAAAATGCCTAATATTTTTGTATTTTCAATATAAGAAAAATGAAAATGCAAGGACCAAACAACAACTTGATATAAATAATTTACTATGTGTAGACAGAGACAACCCAAGTAGGATATCAACAAGAGAAACACCCTGCCCAAGGTTCAAGGACAATCAAAATGAAAAGATGATGAGAAAGGCAACACCCAAAAATTCAACCAAAGACAGGTTTCCTGCCATTCCACAGACACTTAAGAGTCACTACAGAGACCCAAGAAGAGTCAACAATCATCAAAACCTACCAAACAACCACCAAAACCAACAAAGAAGCAACAAAGGTTAATGTACATGAATGTTCAAGGGAAAAGTGTGTATGCACGCATCTTGTAGAAGGACAACACGCATATGTACGCGACTGTCATGAAAAAACTCGCGTATATGTGTCAAAACAGAGCTAGGATAAGGAGAAGTCTAAAGACTCAGACCCAAAGTGAACATAGGTTTTCAAGTAATCATACGATAAGAAATTCAATATGAATGAGAGAAATCCAAGGAGAAAAACACTCCAAACCCCGAAAAATAGGATTCATTCCCTAGTATGGTCACCAATTCTGTTACGAGGAAAATCTCTCTATGGCTAGGGGTAAACCACAACATATAGAAATGACTGTAGAAATCAACTCTAATCTCAAGTATGCTATATAAGAAAATATTCCAACAAGACAAGATACGAGGCCTACCTCATCCAGACGTTCGATGAAGTTCATCGTCGAGCGCTTGACTCAAAGAAATATACCTACAACTAGTCCTCAACAACCAAGCAACACAAGCATATGGTGATAATATATGATGTTAGCACATTCAATAGCATAATCCATCAACATTCATAACAAATATGTCCATGGAATAATAATTCAAATATTTGCAAGATATTAATTGGACAAGAAAATAGTGTTTCTATTAATATATAATGAGTAGAAGAGAGTGAGTTATAGACTTCCGTGTCAGCACAGTTCAGAACTGAGAAACTAAGTTCCTTCTAGCTAGGTCTCCACCACTTCAATCCTCCACCAAAGGCAAGCTCATATAAGAGAGAGACAAGGAAGTTCTCAATCAGTAAGGGAAGAGCTTGGGGGATGAACAATGTTTTTAGACTTAAAGTGTTGGATTTGAATGTTGTTCAATTACAGTCAGTTACTTTATAAATTTACTTGAACTAAAGCATAAACCATGAACAATAGTAGCAGTAATAACCAAGATAACAAGAATAATAACCATGCACAGAGACAAGAGTAGAATAGAAAATGCTTATATTAAATTGATGTTATTACAATGATGAGAGTTTCATATATATAGAAAATATGGTGACCATCCATGAAAAGATGTGTCACTTGGATAATAAATAACTATTTATTTACTAAGTATATTTATACGTTGTATTAG
>SNQJ01S0060796.1:14653-42104 GCA_010110895.2 Picea sitchensis
TTCGACGCTTTTGGCCTCCCCTTTGTACAGCCCTTTCTACTTTCTTGAGTGACCACAGGCCGTGACCCTACGCCTACCTTCAAAGGTGCTTTAGACGTTTCGGGGCCCATCTTGTCAAATGATAAACATTAGCGCCCCTCCTTTAGGCCTGCTCCTCTGTGACTGGGCACCAAAACCATGGGTCTAATTCTGGGTGCTTTCGTCGTTTCGGGATTCGAGGTTTCGAGAAGTGAAATGGCAAGGAGCGCTTACCCCTCAAACTCCCGAATGTCGACATGACACGGATGTGCGTCGCACATCCTTCAGATGAACGGCCCAGATAGTATTCATTATTATAAAGGGGGCTGCCCCCATTTACAGGCTCGCTTGATGTGACCTATTGCTAAGACCGTGGGCTCGGCTCCAAAGGTTCTTTCGGCGTTTCGCCGATCGGTGATTTCAGCTATAAAGAATGGGAGGCTCCTTGTCTCCCGAAACACCGATCCCTGATACGCCGACTGGCCGCCACCTATCCCAATTGGATCGGACGACCTTGACTTGCCCTGAACTATGGGCGCTACCCTTCATGTTAAATCCTGGGCAACTTGATAGCCCCGAAAACCCGATGACCGTTGATTTTCTTTGTTGGTGAATCTCGACTGCTGACAACCAACATTTCGCCCGCTTGCTTGACTCGTAACTGGAAAATGGATTTTTTCGAGCTGCACTCGGGCACTTCTTTTGCGACTTGCAGACTTGAATACTCTTGTGCCCCGGGAAAGAAATGTTACTAACAATATAGACTATAACTATCTTTTGGATAACACTAAAACGTTTCTTAATAAGAGTCAAAGGCACATCTTGAAGTTAAAGGAAATTCTCAAAGAACAAAAAAAGAGTAAAAAGACTCAATTAGAAGAAAAAGAAGAAGCGATCACAAGACTAAAGAATGAAAAAGAAGATAAGAAGGTAGATAATGAGATTAGCAAAATTATTGAAATTATTGTCCATCTCAAGACCCAAATTGAAGAAGCCAAAAGGGTAGAGGAACTATTGAAGAATCAAGTAAATGAAAAAGAAGATTCATGTCATAAGTTAGAAGATGAAGTTGTTGATATTAGGAAGAAAGTAGAGAAGTCAAGCAAATTCTTGAATAGCTCAAAAATCTTGAATGAGATCTTGGAAAGTCAAAGATCACCGAATGATAAATCATGTCTTGGATACAAGAGAGAAGCTACACATGTTGAAGTAAACACCTCAAATAAGCATGAGGTAAGTCCCTCACTCTCAAAGGATGAAGACAATATTGCAAATCAATCATCTACACAAGGAAAAGAAATTTTCAAAAGAAAAAAGCAAGGAAGACATCAAGAAGCCATCTTTACACCTCAAAGAATATGGACACCAAAGCAAAGGTATGAAAGTATTTTTCATGGTCAATGTTATTCATGTAATGAATATGGTCACAAAGCTTTGGAATGCATATATTATGCAAGGAGAGATAATGGAATATTTCATAACACCATAAGGTGTTGGAGATGTGATCAAGTAGGACACATTGTTGTTCACTATCACAACATGAGATGCTATAGTTGTAGTGGATTTGGGCAAAAATCTCAGGATTATTGGAACACAAGAAGAAATTCTATGATGAGGAATTCATATAGCATGACTAGAAGAAGGAATAAAGTAAGGAAGGGAGACATATTTGAAAATATGGAAGCTCATAGTTCAAGTTCTGAGAAGCAGGGACACCTTCAGAAGTGGGTGAAGAAGACTAAACAACTAGAGCAGAATGGAAGCCTTGAGGGAATATCAAGTGTGTCATCTACGAAGAATATGTGGGTGACAGTGGTAACAGTCACATGCATACGCAGGATAACCTTGAATAGGTCACATACATACCCGAGTTGTCTGTGCAGAAGGCCACGTATATGTGGTAAAGCCTTGGGAAAAATGTTATGCATATGGGTTATAGCTTGATTTGATGGTATAACTCTATGTTTCAGGGTCAAACATAGTGTGTTGCAGGTTCTGACAATGTTTGTTGTAGGTTTTCACGATTACATATTGGATTATGTATGGTGATGATATATATTAAAAGGCTATTTTTGGATGCTTAGTATTTGCTATAGTGATTGGAGGATTGAGGCTGATCAGTTGGGGTACATGGATGGTACATATTTGAGTTTCATTGATATATCTTATGATGTATTATTAGAATCATATTTGATGGATATCTTGATGCATGCATTTGGAATATGGTTGGATTACATCTTGGAACATGTAGTTGGTGAGTTGATGAGGTGATTACGGTGTACATGATTGATGAGTCATAGCTTGATCTATAGTTGATGCATGATTGGTAAAATTCTAGTACATTGGTAGAGGCACCTACTAGCAGTTTGATTGGCACATGTTTTGTGGATTTGGCATACATGCATTGGTGCATGATTGATGTAATTTCTTGGTTCAAGTGGTGATACATGTCTATTTGCATGTTTGGTACACTCATAGATGGTATATGCTTAGATGATAGTACTTGGCTAAAAGTACACCATTGGTATTACTTGATTTGCACATACTTTGGTACATGATGTATGGATGATATGATGAGACACATGATTGATTAAGATACATGATTTTGGCACTTAGTTCATGGTGGAGACATATCATGAGTGATATGACACTTGTTTGGCATGTTGGTAGATGCACATGGTTGGCATATTGGAAGGTGTGCATGGTTGGCATATTGGTAGATGCACATGGTTGGTGATGCAATAGCATCACAATCACATCAAAAAGAAGCGTATGTGGAATTGGAATCGATACCTCAACACATAGAAGGAGCTGAACCGACAATTAACTAGCTTGGAAGTGGTGCGAAAACTTTTTGGAATTCTCATTAATTAATTTTGGTTGTGTAAAACCGGGCCACCATTTGAAATGATGGAACCATTGTAAATCCTTTACACAACTGTAAATGTATTACAGGTGTGGTATATTATCCCTAATTATTCATTAGGTTTCATTAATTGAGTAGGTAACCACTGGAACAAAATGTAATAGTATTTAGATAAGAGGAAGAACAGCGAAAAAGCTTTGGGTCCTTAGACAAGTTTTTCTTGTAATAGTTGTAAAGGATAAACGATTGTAATTATGTTTTCTTCTTAAATGAATAGAATAGAGGAAATTGACCCAAATACATAGTGTTGATATTGTTATGGTTTGACTGTGTTGTTATGTGTTTGTGAATGGATGATGTTCATAGTGCATGAATGAATAATTGAATGAGTTCAATTGTTTCTCTTTTGTAAGATTATGCAAGGAGTGCATGCAGAGTGCAATGAGTGCGTGTGAAGAAGTATTTTTCAACTTAAATATCAGGAGAGATAGCGGGGAATTTTTTTATGCAGAGTGTGCATATTGAGTGCAAGGACTACATATAGAAAAAAGCTTGTGTTAAATTTTGAAAGATCAGGAGGTTGAGCGCAGAGTATGCTAGGAGGGCGTCAGAAAGTCTTTTGAAAAATACACAGAGTGCAAGTGTGCACTAAGGGGCAAGATTTAAATTTCATTTTCTAGAAGTTTAGGAGTAGTGGTTTTAAGTCTCGAGAGGAAACACTTAGAAAAGTTTCTAAGTTTTGAACAGTTGAAGCGTTCAGAGGTGGAGCGTAGAAAATTGAAGTTCAAAGAAAGAACAAGTACAAAGGATTGATCGGCATAAATCCTTTAGAAAATAATTTTGAATATTGGACAAGATAGAGGGTCAAGACCCATTCAGAAAGAGCCAAAATATTACAAGTCGTTAGATCTCAAAGAAGTAGCGCATTGGTTAGTCGTGAGGAGTCATTGGAATTTCTCAAAACCAAACAATTTGGAAGAAGCAGAGTGAAATTCGTGAAATCGTGAAACGCAAAATCCCAAAATCATCAAGATCGTCCATTGAAAGAGGTCGCTTGGCGACAGATAAGCGTTTCGTTGATTCGTAAATCGGGAAGTTGGAGGTACGAGTCATGAGGATTAGCAAAACGTGAAATTGCGACATAATCACAATCGTTGGTTGGAGAGCCAGTGTGGACCATTGATCTAATCCAAATATTTCACAATTTTGGGTATCGGAGGATTGAGAGAGTGGAGGTGAATCACATCGGGAGTTCTCGATATGTGAAATCCCAACACACTCGGAAGGATTGGCCCCAGGTCATAGTGAAGGGTCATATGGATGGAGGATAAGGGAGGAGATAGCATGCGCTAGACCCTTGTCGAAATTTCGGGACTCGAAAATTCAAAGGACGAATATTTGGTTGACTCATATAGCCAATACGCGAAATTGCGACATGCCTTTTTGAATAAGCATGTGGTTACAAGGCGTGGCCACATAGAAAAAGACTTGCACTTAGTGCTTGATCAAGTGGGAGGAAGTTTCATAGAGACATGTGGATTTTTTTCTTAGAGGTTCCAGCAGGGAATCGAAGACTGTTTCGATTCAGTCTTGAGAAGATCCTAGACCAGGAGGTCACGCAGCCCTTGGAGATGAGGGGATCTTCACTAAGTGGTATCAGAGCCGGAAAAATATTTGAAGTTGAACTAAGTGTGTTAGGTACAGTTGAAGTGATGTAGTTGAGGATACGCACAGGACCACCTATGTAAAACCGTATTGTAGGAAGAGAAGTGAGATAACTTAGCGCAAGGTTGGAAGCGATGCAAGCAATGTAAAGGAGAACACCTGTCGCTGAGGATGTCAGTGATGTATAAAGCGAAGAAATAGAAGTTGAAGAAGCTACAGTGGAAGATGAGGGTGAAGAATGCTTATTGAAAGTTGTTGTGAAGTTGGGAGATAGAGAAAATATGGACGTTCCCATGTATGAAGGTAATTTGGATGTCAAAGAACTATTGGACTGGATAAGTATTTCGACTATGAAGAAGTCGATGAAGGAAGGAAGGTGAGACATGTTGTCACTATATTAAAGGGACATGCAACACTGTGGTGGGATGAACTGCAGGTAGAAAGGAGGAGCAGAGGAAAACAGAAGATAAACAATTGGGACAGGATGGTAGCCAAACTGAAGGCTAAATTCATACCTAAGGATTACCGGATAAAGTTGTTCATAAAATTGCAGAACCTGAGGTAGAGGGGTATGACAGTGAAAGAGTATACAAAAGAATTTTATAGGCTGAATATTAGGACTGGACAAAGAGAGAAGGATGATGAAAAAATTTCCAGGTATATAAATGGTTTGAGGTATTAAAATCAGGATGAAATCAGTAGGATGACTATGAGGACAGTGGAAAATGCTTATCATATTGAACTAAAGGCAGAAGAAAATTTGACCAGAAACCAGAGCCAACAGAATAGAAGAAGAGGCTTAAATAGAGGTAAGGGAGTTGTCTATGATAAGGCACCGAAAGCTAAGGATGAGAATGAGGAATAATATTTTCATTTTGAAAGAGGATGAAGTTCCCAAAGAAGACTGTTTGGTGGGATAAATTATTTTCCTCGAGGAAGAGGAAGAAGTAGAGGAGGTGAAGTTAAATTTTATGCCTGTGCAAAGACAGTACATATGTCTTGGGAATGTCCCGAGAGGAAGAGAGAAGGAGGAGGAGAAGCACACATTTATGAAGACCAGAAGAATGTGGAAGCAAGTAGAAAAAGGAGGACAAAATCTTATGATGAGGAAAGTTCTTCTAAATCCAGAGAAAGAAATAGAAGACCCAGTTCAGCGAACGAGGTTGTTTAGGATTGCTTGTAAAACAAAGGAAAAAGTTTGCAAGATGATTATAGACAGTGGGAGTACTGATAATTTAGTATCAACAGAGATGGTGGAGAAGTTGAAGATGGAGACAATTGCACATCCAAGTCTATACAAAGTATCATGGTTGCAAAAAGGACATCAAGTAATGGTAAGTCAACAATGAAAAGTTGAATTTAAAATAGGAGGCTATAAAGATGAGATTATGTGTGATGTAATTCCCATGGAGGTTTGTCATATTTTGTTGGGGAGACCATGGCAGTTTGATAGGAATGTTATCCATGATGGGAGAAAAAATACCTATACTCTGGAAAAGAATGGTAGAACCCACATGTTAATACCAATAGAAGAGAAGAAAGAAAAGGAAGAAGCCAGCACAAGAATACTTCTCATGAGTGGGAAGGAACTCTTGAAGGAGGTAAAGAAATATCAAGAAATGCAATTTAGTGTAGTAAGGAAGCCAAGAGTTATCCTTAACAATAATCATGTGGATGATTTACCTAAATAAATCCAAGAATTGTTGGAGAATTTTGCTGACATAGTAGTGGATGAGTTGCCTCACTCATTACCCCCTATTAGGAGTATTAGCCACCATATTGAATTAATTCAGGAGCAAGTTTTTCGAACAAAGTAGTGTATCGATTGACACCTCGAGAGAATGAAGAAGTTAAGAAGCAATTTCAGGAGTTGTTGGATAAATATTTAGTCAGGGAAAGTCTAAGCCCATGTGAAATGCCAACTATATTGAGTCCAAAGAAGGATGGGGGGTGGACAATGTGTACATATTCTAGAGCCATCAACAAGATTACCATCAGGTATAGATTTCCTTTACCTAGGATGGATGATTTGATGAACTGTTTGAGTGCAGCAAGTTAATTTTCAAAAATAGACTTGAAGAGTGGATATCATCAGATAAGAATGAGAGAGGGAGATGAGTGGAAGACAACATTCAAGACAAATGAAGGTTTGTTTGAATGGCTAGTCATGCCATTTGAATTGACAAATGCTCCAAGTACATTTATGAGGTTGATGAATGAAGTACTGAAGGACTTCATAGGTAAATTTTTCATTATATATCTAGATGATATATTAGTTTTTAGCAAAACAAAGGAAGAACATTTAAAGAACTCGACATTAGTGATGAGGAAATTACAGCAAGAAAAGTTGTTAATAAACTTGAAGAAAAGTTATTTTATGAAGACAGAGCTCATATATTTGGGTTTTGTGATACATTAAAATGAGTTGAAGATGGATCCAGAAAAGGTGAGAGCAATCAAAGAATGGTCGTCACCCAGGAGCATATTTGAGGTGAGAAGTTTCCATGGTTTAGCAAGTTTTTATAGAAAGTTTATCAGAAATTTTAGTGGTATATGTGCACCCATGGTGGACACTGTGAATAAGAAACATAAGTCTTTTAATTGGATAGAGGAGGCAGAGAAAAGCTTCAAAGTGTTCAAAAAGAAGATAATAAAACAACCAGTTCTGGTTTTACCAAATTTTGGAAAGACATTTAAGGTGAGGTGTGATGCAAGTGGGATAGCCATTGGGGTAGTTTTGAGTCAAGATAATAAGCCAGTTGTTTATTTCAGCGAGAATTTGAATGATGCTAAGGAAAAATATTCTACATATGACAAGGAATTTTATGTAGTGATTCAAGCTTTGAAAAAATGGAGACATTATTTAATTCCAAAGGAGTTTGTCTTGTATAGAGATAATCAAGATTTGCAATTTATTACTAGGAAAAAGAAATTGAATCAGAGACATGCTAAGTGGGTAGAATTCATGCAGAATTTTATTTTTGTTATTAAAAATATTTCTGGAAGTGCTAACAAAGTTGCAGATGCTTTGAGTAGGAGAAGTTTGGCTATACAAGAATTTTAAGTGAAGACCTTAGGGTTTGAGCACCTTAAGGAAATGTATCAGGAAGATTTAGATTTTAAGGAAGCTTATGAAGCATATGAAAATCCTTTGTTGAGGGATAACAAATCATGGTCATAATATTTGATCCAGGATGGATTGTTGTTTAAAGGAAGACAATTATGCATACCAAGATGTTCAATGAGAGATAATTTGTTGAAGGAAAAACATAGTGGAGGTTCAGCCAGACATTTTGGGCATGATAAAACATTTGCATAGTTGAGTATTTTGTATTATTGGGAAGATGTGAAGAAATTTGTAGACCGATGTAAGATTTGTCAACATGCAAAAGGGAAGAGACAAAGCATTGTTTTGTATCAGCCATTTCCTATTCCAGAAAGACCTTGGGATGCAATTAGTATGGATTTTGTATTGGGATTACCTAGAACCCAAAAGGAAATTGATACCATATTTATTGTGGTCGATAGATTTTCCAAGATGGCACATTTCATACCATGCCAAAAGACAAATGATGCTACAAACATAGCCAATTTGTTTTTCAGATAAGTTGTGAGATTACATGGATTGCCCAGAAGCATAGTTTCAAACATGGATACTAAGTTTGTGGGACACTTTTGGAGGACTCTATAGAAGACGTTGGGAACTAATTTATCTTTTAGTTTAGCATATCACCCTCAGACAGATGGACAAACCGAAGTGGTGAATAGGAGTCTGGGAAATTTATTAAGGATTTTAGTCACTAAACAAGGTCATCAATGGGATCGGATTCTGGCACAAGCATAATTTGCATTTAATAATTCAGTTAATAGAAGCACTAGAAAAAGTCTATTTGAGATAGTATATGGAAGACAGTCGAGAGGGGTTGCAGAATTGAGAGAATTGAAGCAAGATGAATTCAGCAGCGCTGGAACAGAAGATTTTTCTACAGAAATGCAAAGACTTCATGATCAAGTTAAGAGGCAGATACAAGATAGTAATCAAAAGTATAAGGACAAAGTTGATCAAAAAAGAAGGGAAGTTCAATTTGAAGTGGGAGATAAATTTTTAGCTCATTTGAGGAAGGAAAGGTTTCCCAGATGAACATATAATAAGTTGAAGATGAAAAAGATAGGACCATCCAAGATCCTTAGAAAATTTATAGCAAATTCTTATGAGATTGAGTTGCCAGATGATATTGGGATATCACCAATATTCAATGTTGCAAATTTGTATCCTTATAACAGATATGATACAGGAGAATTGGATGATCAAGAAGAGATCCAGTGGGAAGAATAGGGGCCCATAGTAGAAAAACCTCAAATGGAGAAAATTTTAGAACAAAGAGTTGGAAGGAAAACTAAAAGAAAAATGCATCCTGAATATTTGGTAAAGTGGAAAGATCACCCAGTGGAAGATTCAAGTTGGGTAATTGAACCTGATATTTTGAAGCATGGCAAGACAATGCGAGAGCTCATGGATAGAAGTCCATGAATATTTTAGCCAGAGGAGTATGATGTAGGATCAACACAATCACATCAAAAGGAAGTGGACATGGAATTGATACCTCAACACATCGAAGGAGATGAACTGACAATTAACTAGCTTGGAAGCGGTGCGAAGACTTTTTGGAATTCTCATTAATTAATTTTGGTTGTGTAAAACCGGGCCACCATTTGAAATGACAGAACCATTGTAATTCCTTTACACGAATGTAAATGTATTACAGGTGTGGGATATTAGCCCTGATTAGTCATTAGGTTGCATTAATTGAGCAGGTAACCACTTGAACATAATGTAATAGTTTTTAGATAGGAGGAAGAAGAGTGAAAAATCTCTGGGTCCTTAGACAAGTTTTTCTTGTAATAGTTGTAAAGGATAAACAACTGCAATTATGTTTTCTTCTGAAATGAATAGAACAGAGGAAATTGACCCAAATACACAGTGTTGATATTGTTATGTTTTGACTGTGTTGTTATGTGTTTGTGAATGGATGATGTTCATAGTGAATGAATGAACAATTGAATGAGTTCAATTGTTTCTCTTCTGTAAGATTATGAAAGGAGTGCATGCAGAGCGCGAGTGTGTATGAAGAAGTCTTTTTCGACTTAAATCTCAGGAAAGATAGCGGGGAAATTCCATATGCAGAGTGTGCATATTGAGCGCAAGGAGTGCGTATAGAAACAAACTTGTTTTAAAGTTTGAAAGATCAGGAGGTTAAGTGCAGAGTATGCCAAGAGGGCGTCAGAAAGTCTTTTGAAAAAGACACAGAGTGCAAGTGTGCACTAAGGGGCGAGATTTAAATTTCATTTGTCAGAAGTTCAGGAGGAGTAGTGGTTTTAAGTCTCGAGAGGAAACACTTATAAAAGTTTCTAAGTTTTGAAGAGTTCAAGCGTTCAGAGGTGGAGCGCAGAAAATTGAAGTTTGAAGAAAGAACAAGTATGGAGGATTGAGCGGGAGAAATCCTTCAGAAAATAATTTTAAAGATTGGACAAGATCCAGGGTCAAGACCCATTCATAAAGATCTGAAATATTACAAGTCATTAGATCTCGGATAAGTATCACACTGGTTAGTCATGAGGAGTCATTGAAATTTTGTGAAACCAAAATCTTTGGAAGAAGCAGAGTGAAATTCGCGAAACGTGAAATCCCAAAATCATCAGGACCGCCCATTGAAAGAGGACATGTGGCGAAAAATCAAAATTTCATTGATTCGTAAATCGGTAAGTTGGAGGTACGAGTTGTGAGGATTCGTGAAACACAAAATCGCAACATAAGCACAATCGTTGGCTGGAGATCCAGTGTGGACCGTTGATATGATCTGAATATTTCATAATTTCAGGTATCGAAGGATCGGGAGAGTGGAGGTGAATTGCATCGAGAGTTCTCGATACGTGAAATCCCAACGCACTCGGAACGATTGGCCCCAGGTCATAGTGAAGGGTCATATGGATGGAGGATAAGAGAGGAGCTAGCATGCGCTAGACCCTTGTTGGAATTTCAGGACTCGGAAGTTCGAAGGACGGAGATTCGGTTGACTCATATAGCCGATATGAGAAATTGTGACACGCATTTTCAAATAAGCATGTGGTCATAAGGCATGGTCACGTGGAAAAAGGATTTCACTTAGATCTTGATCACGCGGGCGGAATTTTCATAGAGACCTATGGATTGTTTTCATAGAGGTTCCAGCAGGGAATCAAAGACTATTTCGATTCAGTCTTAAGAAGATCCTAGACCGGGAGGTCGCGTAGCCCTTGGAGAGGAGGGGGTCTGCACCTGTTGGCATGTTGGTAGAGACATATGGTTGATACACTCCATTATTGATATCTTTTTTCACTTTGTATGGTGTTGATATACATGATTGATGCACATGGGTGTTGTGCATGGTTGGAACACAATTTGGTACATGATGTACTTGGTTGATGTTTCGTTCATGATTCTCTATTTCATTTTTGACATACATTTTTCTTCATGATGTATGGTATGGCACAAGTTGATGCATGGAAAGGTTCAAGGATCGTCATAGAAAGAGAAGTTGATCTATGATCCGGTTGAGCAGTAGCATTTGCAGCGGAAGCATGTTGTTCATATTTCCGAGAAGATAAGGGGAGACATACCCATAGGGGGAGTCATTATTCTTCCCATGAATCTAGGAGGAAAGAGCCCTATATTTGGAGAAAGAGCATAGAGGCATAGTTCCAGGGGGAGCAATGATCAAAGGGGAGCATGAGCGATACATCTTCATCACTACATCAAAGTGACATCCCTTGTTCAAAAAGGGGAGAGATTATTCATAGGAAGATCAAAGGCATTCAGAAAGGGGGAGAAACCCCAAGGAGAGAACTACCATTTTCCATTGATGTCAAATGGGGAGAGATAGTCACATTGATGTGATTGATGACTATTGATGTAGAGCATGCCTTGTCTACATGTTGACATCAATGATTGGTGTTGACATCAATGATTGGTGTTGACATCAATGTCGGTATTGCCATCAATGCCAAAGGGGGAGATTATTGGATCATATTGTCATTGATGCCAAAGGTTTAATTAACTAATGTCAAGTGATTGATTGATACCAAAGGATGATTGATTGATTTATGTCAAAGGATTGATGTCAAAGGATTTATTGATGCCAAAGGATGATTGAATGATGTTAAAGGTCAAAGGTTTGATGTCAAATGAACAATGTCTTATCATAGTATATTGATAAAGTATGTATTGTTCTTGATGTGAATGGATTGATGTCAAGTGGAATCATAGTCAATGAGTTGTCATTGATACATGATGAATATATGAATATGGATTGATGTGGTTTCATTGGTATATGATGCATTGTTGGATTGATGTAAAGATGAATCATTATTGTCTTATCATGGTTGATAAGGTGTACAAATTGATGAACTCCAAAGTGGTCCCTTATGGTGAAAGCCCTCATGGGAAGACGCTTTATGGTCGATTTATCCTAGAAGTATGGTTGGAGAACCCATGCTTAAATATGAAATAATGAGATGAATATCAGTGAATTTTTCAGTGGAACTATCCTAGATGGATAGTGTTTTTCATACCATTTCCAGTGGTATGTGGAATGTCACATAACTCCTCATGGTTTGAGAGTTATGACCTTACGAAGTTGTAGGACCCTCGTATATAGGCTTGAATCCCCAAAAGGTCAAAGAAGTCAAAGAGATTGCAAAGAAGAAATTATTATTTAAATGATAAAGTAAAGTCGACAAATTCAAGGAGGATTATTTAAATAATAAAGTGAAGTGAAAAAATCAAAGAAGATTATTTAAATGATAAAGTGAGGTGACAAAGTCAAGGAGGAATATTTAAATGATAAAGTAATGGAGAGATTTCTAAATATAGAAAGTGGTTACCCATAAAATGAGGAAAAAAGGTTAAGTGACCTAGAAGTGGGTTAAGTGACATAGAAGATGCTTCTAAGGAAGTTACTTGGAGAGTATAAATAAGAGGCAAGGGTCTCTTGTGAAGATGCATCTCTTGATCATGTATTGAAGATATATTTTGAGAGAGAGAGGAGATCTAGAGGATCTCATGGACGCATCAAAGTTTCGGTAAGTCTCAGATCAAGACGGAAAAAGTCTTGGAAGTTTAGAAACCCTACTTTCTGAGGTATACGCGGGCTACAGTGAGCCAGGGTGTGTACATATGCGGGTTGAATGAGGATAGAGCGTGTACAATGGATGAAGTAATGAAGACTTGTGTGTGAGTTGGTGTCAGGCTCTTGAAGAGTGAAGCAGGTTCGAGATCTGCATTCTATGGGCTCAGATCTGCCATAGAAATTCTGGTATGGTTACATTGTTGTCTTGATGGATACTCTTGCTTGTTGTGTGGTGAATGCTTAAGGCATTCTTGGTATTGTTGTTGTGATTTGATTTGTATTGGTTGATGGAGTGAGTAGCACTCTTGTGATTCAGTTCTGATATGATTTCTATAATATGTTGATTTATTATACATGATTGAGTAGCATTCATATTGTATGGTTGAGCAGCATGAGTAAGTTGTTGGGGAGCTTGGATGTGTTGTGATTGGTTATGGGTCAGACTGGACAGTGAAATACAGAAGATAAAGTAATTGAAGGTTGCATAGGATCTGAGTTCATCTTGAAGAGAAAACCCTAAGTAACTCAGAAGTGATACGCAGGATGTAGTACAGACTGGTCATGTACATACGTGAGTTGTACTACTAGTAGGGCTCGTACATACGCGTGTTGCACTACCAACAGGTCGCGTACCTGTTGACAGATTGATATCTATTGAGGATTGTTTCCTCGTCTCAGTTGGTGTTGAGGATGTAAATTGAGTCTTGCATTATAGAGTTGGTGCTCTTGTAGAGTTGTACTCTATTCAGTTGTTGTTGATAACCCAAGGATTGTAGTCCGTAATAAAAAGAATATTGTACATACATATTTTGTTCCTTGTGTTCCTTGTGATGATGAATTGTTGATGATATATGTTGTTGTTATATGTTTTTGATGCATATTTACATTTGACTGGTTATGAATGATAGTAATAAGTAATGCGTAAATCGTGATTGTTAACTAAGAATTTTGTGAAAGAGAAAATTTTTGGGAGAAAGAGCCCCACACTCATTCACCCCCCCCTCTAAGTGTGGTTAGTGTGTCCAACAAAGACAACATAAACATCGTTTTTATCCTTAAATGAAACCTCATTATTCTTATTGGTACAAGATGGAAGCTAAGTAGTATGGCTATATATCTCAATTAGAATAACATGGTTAGAGAATCTCCTCTCTTTAGTGCAAGACTCAAGATAACCATCATAAACTAGAGGAGAACTTAGGTCAAAGGGAGTGAGTTTTTGGGTTATGATGGGGCTGCAAAAATTAGAGCTTCCACCAAAACAATATTAAGCTAAAAAACGCTTTCCTTAACATCCTCCTTATATAAATAGGTATCAAGATGTATTGAATTAGCTAATGAGAAGTGTGAACCATTCTTTAGAAAACTGTATTTTGGGGAAACCCAAAGTTGATTAGATCCATCATTGGGAACTTTAGGCATCTTCTCACTTTATTATTAGAAGCAAATGTCATCCAAATGGTAGGTTCTTAAGGGATCATCATAAATAAAATCACAATGATCAATGGCATAAGAGTCCAAAACGTTTTTTGGACTACCAAGAGTAATTACCTAAGAGTATTTATCATATTTAGGACAAGGTTGATTAGAGAACTATGATACCTTATGGTTATATTTGTTAGCAAGGAGATAATGAATAGGTTTCTGATTTTCAGGCTCATATTCATTACACAAAATTAGGCTTCCAAATTGATCATGCTCGAAAAAATTATCTGTCATAACATCAAAATGAAATTTTCCAGTGTTTACATCAAGGTCTAGATTTATCTTTATATGGTGAAATATTTTTGTATTTGAAATACTATTGGGAAGAGAATTTTGTGAGTTTTTTCCATCGTTGAATGTTTGGATTATTTTCTTCACAAATCTCATTACTAAGTGAAACATCACTCTGTAGACTATAGAGAGGAAGACTACTAACACCAGGGGTGATGATCTTGGTATGAGGATTCATAGTGGTGGTATGAGGGATATAAACCTTATTAATTTGATTAATACCATCTTGGAAAATGGTCTCATCAAAAGGGAAATATCACACAAGCCCTATTTGAAATGTGAATCATGAAAAAGAGAATCATCAATACCAAATTCATGTGCAAGATCTTTATCACAATATGAACTAGATCAAGATTGGATTCTTGATTGCCTAAATAAAGGAATTTGGTTTTGTGAATGCTCATGCATTGAAAAAAAGTTCTCAAGAACCTATTCACATTGTTTCTTTCATCTATTTATCGTAGAAATATTTTTGGCATCTACGAATTTATCATAGGTATGAAGATCAAGATCATCACTGAAAAAATCACACCATGGGAGGATTGATGAAGGACTAAAGTTAGGCCTAAGATCCCCAAATATTTCCTTAAAGAGGTGAAAAGAATGCTTCCATCCAAACATGGAATGATCATGAAGAAAATTGAACCATTCAATGGCCTTCCCATGAAGTGTGTGAGGAAAGACACATACCATAAGAGAACTATCAAAGGTTTCATTCAAGAGAGAATATTCCATGAAGGTTTTGATGTTCTCATTTAGGTCTTCATGAGGAAAACCTTTAAATTAAGGAAGGTCATCAACCAAACACCAGAATCTCGAACCATAGCCTGAGAAACCTAGAGTATTGTAAGGTATTATTGTTGACCACCAAATATCTATCATGATTGTCTATAATAAAAGAACCAACTAAGGTAAATCTCATGGACAACATAGTATTAATTATCAAGGATGAATAATTTTGATTCTTTAGGATAAATAGTAAAAATTTAAAGAGATTATGGATGTAGGAAAAATAAATTGTCATTTGTTTTAAACACCTACAGGTCGTCGGTATTACGGCGTCGTTGTAGCGACGACTATATGGGGTTTGGACAGTCAAATCTAAGATGACACATGTCCACATGAAACATCACAACAGAGACGATATTTATGGTGTTGAAAAAGCGATGTCATGTGAAACGAAGTTTGAGGGGGTATGTTGTTTATCGTTCTCCCAACAATATAAAGTGGCAATTGTGTCGAACGCGTCGTCGGAATTTGACCCAAATGTACTAGTGTCCCAATTGTGTAATTATTATTGTAACACAATAATAAGCGAAGCTTTGACATCTTAACATGGGGATTCATTTTATTTTATTATTGTTCTACAGGGGTTCCACCTATTTAATATTAATAATATATACATATAAATGCATTGCAACTTATTTACAGGTAGAGATGTCATGTTGCTCTTTTTAGGAATCAACACTATCTATCTCGATCGGTAGAAGGACAAGAGTCCTCCTTTCTATCTTTCATTGGGCATGAGTGGCCTTCGCTTAAACAAATGTATGTTGGATTATGGGGCCTCCACGAACGTCATTTCATTGAAGGTAATGGAACAAACTGGTTTGACTACAACCTAAATTTATGGAAATGTATGTGACATTGATTTGAAAAGAGTCAATATTTATAGGTTAAGTGAGGATGTTGAGGTCTTTTTTATTGATTTTCCACATATCAACCTCCTCATGACTATAGTAGTGATTGATGTCCCCAATGCTTGGGGAATGATTTTATCGAGGAGTTGGTTTTATTCCTTGGGGGCTTCCTAAGCATGTACCTCACCCATGCACACATTCCCATGAGAGATGGCACTTTTGAGGTATTATACAGTCGAGAGCAAGCCGAAAAGCATGTGATTGATCCCAACAGTCTTGACTATACAAGTGAAGATGAGTTTCATGAAGTCTTAGACACCATTGAGTACGATCCAAAATACTTTCCTTTTATGCAAGATGACTCCATAGACGTTCTCCTCCCAAGGACAAATTGATACAAATAAAATCTTGCAAAGTTCTAAGGGAAAGAGCCATGGTCTATCTAAATATTGAAGAAAGAAGATAAAGAATGTGAAGAAGCCATCAACAATGCAATTAACACAGAACCTCCTCCTTATCCATACATCGAGAATATACCTTACATCAACTACAGTGAAGGAATTATTGCATTCATGTGAGACAAGAAGAAAGGAAAGCCCAAATATGACCAAAAGGATGACAACTCATGGCTTGGCCCTTACATCGTCAAGAAGAAGTGTGATAAATAAAAGTATTATTTGACAACTTTGGATGGGATAAATATGTCATTACCAGTGGATGGATTTCTTCTCCAGCCTTATGTTCATATCACTTGAATTATTCAAGGCCTAGGCCCCAGGTAAGTAGGTAGGTAATATTTTTTTCCTTTCATTTGCATATTGATTTCTCATATTAGTTATATGCATTTCATTTTTCATTTTTATCTCCTTGCATATTGATTTCATGTTTAGTTTAGAATGTTTTGAAAAAATGCTAAAATTTTCTTTTATAGATTAGTGTCATTTGCATATGGCACTTTGTGTACCTCTAGATTCAAGTGGCCTTGTTGTACTAACCCCCAAGATAATCAATTCACCAATAGGGAGTGCCCAAGGTTTTGGATTATTAATTAACTAATGGCAATGGATGGGCTTGGAAAAAGGATGCATTGAAAATGAAGATGCAACACACCCTCTACAAAGGAACCCATAAATGAGACACTAAAACCCCTTGTATGTCATGAAACCCATGCCGAAATTTTTTTCTCTTAATCCATGACACCTCACCCACATGACTTATAAAGAGTTCCCCCCTGAGAAACACCCCTAAACTTGAGGGACGATTCACCCAATAGGTCGTTTTGTCAACCCTCCCATACTTAAACTTGGTAAATTGCATAGGGTCTTTGAGCATTAGTTTATTTTGATGAGATGGTTTGGATGTACTTTATTGAATGAATATTTTATTGATTTGATTTACTCATCATGATTCTTTGACTTGAGATCCTTGGAGGGTGTATCCATTTGTCTTTGTAGGACCCAGATGATGGGCAATTTTGGAGGAAGAAGCCTAGCTTGGGATTCCATGGGGATTCAATTCCACAGGTTGGATTCCAAGAGCCCACATGCTGGAACAAAAATACATGCCTTTGGAGGCTTACATGGCATCATGGAGGACCTAACCTAGCCCCTACCACCCAAATGTTTTGCTTGAAGGAGGAAAAACATCACTTTCTTGAGGCTTGACATCACCTAGGGATAGGGTTTGATGGTGATGGAGTTGTTGCTCATTGAAACTTGGTGTCAATTGATTGGAGGAGGAATGGATTGAAGGAAGTGACCTTGGTGCATGAAGAGGATGCTCTATAATACCCAACGACCTCCACTTTCTTCTCCAGCGACTTGGAAAAGTGTTAAAATGTCTCCCTAGAAGGGTGACGTCTTACTTAGGGTTCTACTTTATGTGAAAAGTATGAATTGTTTAGTATTATTTATGTAAAGGGGTAAAGTAGGGGTTTGTTGTCCCCTTAATTTGTGTTACCCTAACCTAAGTGGACAAACTATGTTAAAGACTTTTTGTATAAATAGAGATCATTTGAATCTCATTTCATAACATAATTCTCCCATTGTGAGAAGTACTTGGATGAAATTTTCTCCCTCTTTGGGAAATCTCTATATCTTGTGTTTTTTTTATGGTTTCTTCATGATATTGGTGAAATAAGTAGGGAGCTACCTCTTTTGGATATTTTCTCTTACATTTATGGTGGATTTATCTTGGTAAGAGGAGGTTTATCTTGTCATTTCTTGGACTAGGTAAGTATTTTATCTTGTCGATGCTTCATTACTTGGTTACAAGTTTGATTTTATAGACTTCTTGGAGAGTATAAGGATTTACAAACCCACAATTATCTATAATTGTTTTCTAGAATTTACTTGTTGCACAAGGTTTTACTAGGAGAAGTAAAAGGGTTTACACCCTCCTAGTATCTCCTAGTTAGGATTTTCTTTCCTTAGGGAGTAAGAGGGTTTACACCCCAAAGGAGATAGAATTGTTAGATCTTTATTTACTTGACTGCATAACCAAATAGCTAAAGGCACTAGTATAATTGCATTGGAGAAATAAAATATTGCATCAGTTAATGTGAAATTTCAGGATTTGGAGGTTGCCTAAATTGGAATCAATTGTTTGCTTCATATGCTTGGTTGAGCCATTTGGGCATCATAGTTTCCTAAGTGTTTCCTTATGTTGTTATAAAATTTCATCTACATCCATTAGGGCTTCAGAAAACCTAATACATTTCCATTAATAACTCACTACTCAACAGTTGAAAGTTGATAAAAGTTTGCCACTTTAATCTACTAAGGCTAGCGCACTTTTTGGGTGGATTGTTGGAAAGTTTTGACGGTTGATTTCTATATTGTAATAACTTGTTTGTTACATCCATAAGGATGATAATTATTTATGCATAACTTGTTTACAGCATCCTTACATTGTTTCTAAAGTTTTATGCTATCTTTTTGACCTAAACTAGTCATTTGCTAGCTTGTCTCTTGTACCTGTCACTAAGCTTTGAGAAACTTTATTTTGCAGCCGTCATTATCATTTTTCTACTGATATACATTATTGTTTACTACTGCAATTAGGGATAGAAATCGTAAATTTATTTTCCACCTAACATTATACACATATACGTGGCTTGTTCTTATGTCTCGGGCAAGTACATCACTCTTTGTAGGTACTCTTATCTCTTGGAAACCTTTGTCTACCACCAAGACTCTTTCTCAAGACTTTTTGTGCTTAGGATATTCACCTATATGGGCTACACTTCCATAATTTCACTTTCCATCTCATTTCCTCCGAGGATCACCCGGGATTTCCCCCTTGAGGTGATTATTTCATCTATAAAGTGACTGGAATACCTTCCTAAGGTGATAGTGTGTAGGTGTTCTCTTATTTATCATCGTTTAGTGGTTGGGTCAGGATTTTCCCAACCTAAAACTTGTGAAATAAGAAATACCTCCCTTGGAGATGTGTCAAACCAACTCTCCCTCACATTTCTACTCGTCCTCATCAAGAAGTGAGCCCTCTTCCACTTGTCACACGAATTTTCTTTGGGATTGTCACCCAAAATTCTATATAAGAAAGTCATCTCCTCCATTGTTTGGTTAATGGGAGTATGGTATTGGCTTGATGTACTATTGATGTAATATTGTCATTTCTATTGGAATAAACAAGACTTTGGAGGTCATATGGTGGCTAGTTATAATGTTCCCAAGTAGATCTACCAGGAACTTTGGGGTTTATTGCTTTTATGTTTGTGGTAGTTTTTCAAATAGTTTACAATTTGGCACCCAGAGTTGCGTTGGGTTTGAGTTTAAGGGTTTTGCAGAAAAAAATGATTGATATGGAGAAACAATAGACAAACAACAAGATACAAGAGCATAACACAAGGAAATAGCCACAAAAATTCAGATCTGACATTTATTTAATATATAAGTTGACCTCAATACAAGAGATATACATATCTGGAAACGATATGGGAAACATGGTAGTTTTGGCTGAAGAAACCTCCAAATTACATTGCAAGAGAGAGAGAGATATGGATCCTCCTGGACCTCCAATGGTTGCATTCAAATATTAACAATATCAATTTCATTCCCTTCTCAAGACTGACACATTTACTAGCTGAGTTGCGCCCTTCCTGGTTGTAGAAACCCTTAGATATTTAACCTCTTCAGATATGGCCTAAAAACCCCTGTAAATGGTTGTCAATCTATAGATATGAATATGTAAAATTCATAAGAATATATTATTTGGTTGTAGCTATAGATTTGACCCTCCAAGGCTCTGTATATTCCAGAACAAGTGTGCCCTCCTTCAGAAATTATCCCAACTAGTAGAAATAATAAAATGCAGAGGTATGCCCTCAAAGACTAATGAGAAAAGACACTCTGATGATGGAAAATACCTCGGGAACAATTTATTCTTCATATCCCCAATCTCTTGGCCAAATCAAACTCCTCTTCCTTCAACAGTGTGCCCCAACCTACAAATATCTCCAGATCTACACCCTTACTCCACAATACCCCACTGACACTGTTTGGAACTGAATAGAATGGTGAGGGTGAGATATTTCACCACCTTGACCAATATTGGATCGGGAACAGAGGAATATTTCACCTCCTTGCTGATATATAGGTTTTGTTTACTCAAAAATCTCAAAATTTCTAAGTTGTAGAGCTTAAGATGCAAAGTGAGAAATGTCAAGAATGAGGAGTGAGGCACCCTCCTCTCCTTTTCTACTCTAGCTTCTATTTTTCACATAAATTATTTAATTGGATCCTTAAGGTCTATTACTTTATTTTTCTCAGCTTATACAATTAGGTTTTATCTTTATTTTTATCCAAGGTCACTTTAATAATATAACTTTAACACCTTAGTGACCATTTAGTCCCTTAGTTCCCTTTTCCATGAGACTATAGTCTAGGGGAACAACTAGACTACTAAGTGTCCCAGTATCCTTGTCACTTGGAAGGGGATATTACAGTATCCCCTACTATAAGTTGCTTACCCACAAGAAATTTTGAACATGACTACTGTACAACATGTTCACTTTCCCAAGTGGCATCCTCTACTGACAATGTTTTCCATTTAATTAGATATTCTTCGATATCCTTGTTCCTTATCTTTTTCTCCCTTACTGCCAAGATCTCTTATGGTATCAATATCAATTGTACTTACTTATATACCAATGGTAACTCCTCATTAGTAACAATATGTTGCCCCAATGCTCTTTTAAGGCATGATACATGGAAGATATTATGAAGTTTTCTCCCATGTGGAAACTCTAGCTCATATGCAACTGCTCCCACCTTTCTCTTCACCCTGTATGGCCCGTGAAAGTGTTGTTTGAGCTTCTCAGCACCATTTTTCTTGATATATTATTGTCGGTATGGCTGGATCCTTATATAGACTAAGTCCCCCACCTTGAAATTGTGCTCCACTCTATGTTTATCTGCATATTACTTCTGTTGGTTTTGGTCTCTTTGGAAATAATATTTGATCTCTCTAAGTATGTCTTAGCTTTCCTATATCCACTCCTTATCCATAGGATATCTACTATCTCCAAAAAACATCTCTACAAAAGTGAGACAATCATAACCATATAGGGATCTGAAAGGAGACATACCAATGGGAATATGGTAGGTGGTGTTGTAGCAATATTCACCCAAATGTAACCATTTGACCCATGCTATTTGTTTCCCTGATACATAGTTCCATATATATACTTCCACCCACTTGTTTACTATTTTAGTTTGGCCATATTTTTGTGGATGGTAGCTAGTGTTAGGGGTCAACTCTGTGCCAACTAGCTGAAATAGTTCCTGCCAAAATGTGCTCATGAATCTACTGTCCTTGTCACTCGCAATATTCTTGGGCAATCCATGCAACCTAAATACCTCCTTGAAAAATAAATTTTCCACTTGTGATGCGCTGAACTCTATGGATATGGAAAAAAATGAGCAAACTTGGTCAAGCGATCTACTACTACAAAAATTCTATCCTTACCCTATGCCTTGATAAACCCTGTTATGAAATCCATAGATATACTCTCCCATTTGTGTTATGGAATGGGAAGAGGTTGTAATAAACCTTCTGGGTGGGTGTGTTCTTCTTTATTTTGCTGACATGTGGCACACTCCCTGATGTGGTGCGTGACATCCTCCTTGAGGCCCTTCCAAGAGAACCTTTCTCTAACCCTTTTGTAAGCCTTGAGGAATCCTCGATGCTCTGCTAATGGTGAGTTATGGAATGCTTGTAATACTTTCTCCTTAAATTTGGATTCAGGAACCAAATAAATTCTTCTCTTATAATATATGATGTCATCCACAAACCTGTACCTGTCATCCTAGACCTGACCATCCATCAATTCACATGCAAACTTATTTTTGAATATTCTACCAAAAGATGTGATTTCCAATCAACTGATATCTTTGACATGGAATAAGTTGAGGGTCTTCTAGATAAGGCATCTGCTACCACAATGTTTTTCCCCTTGACAAACTATATGTCAAAGTTATAAGATTGAACCTTACTCACCCACTTTTTTTGCCTTTCATTGAGATCCTTCTTCTCTAAGAAGTACTTAAGCCTTTTATGATCTGTTCTGACCACAAATTTCATTCCCACCAAGTATTGTCTGAATTTGGATAGAGCATGCATTATAGATAACATATCCTTGTCATAAATAGTATATAGTAGCTCAGGACCTCTTAGTTTCTGGCTTTCATATGCAATAGGATGCATATTCTACATGAGTACGACTCCAATTCCTTCCCTTGATGCATCACACTCTAATATGAATGGTTGAGAAAACTCTAGTAAAGATAGAACTGGGCAAGTGCTCATTATCTTCTTCATTTTTTCAAAGGTCAATTGTGCTTCATTACTCCACTTAAATTTCCCTTTCTGGTCAAATAAGTCAATGGTGCAAGTAGCTCAGAGAAACCTTTAAAAAAACTCTTGTAATAGCTACAAATTCCAAGGAATCCCTTGAGCTCTATAAGTGTTTTGGGTGTGGGCCAATCTAATATGGCTTGAATATTCTCCTCGTGAAATTGCACCCCCTGTGCCCCAATGATATTTCCCAAGTATGGAAATTTAGTCATTCCAAACTCACATTTGGATTCTTTGGAATACAATGCATGTTCTTCCATGATGCTTAAGATCTCATCCACATGCTTGAGATGATATTCCCATGTCTTGATATAAATCAACAAATCATCAAAGAAAACTAGTAGGAATTTCCTTAGTTATTTGTTGAATATATGGTTCATGCAGGATTGAAAGGTGGTTGGTGCATTGCTCAACCCAAAAGGCATGACCAGGAGTTCATAATGTCCATAGTGGCATCTAAAAATTGTCTTGTGTATATCATGTTCCCTCATCTAGAATTAATGGTCTTTAGAGAGAAAATCAATATTGGTGAAATACATTGCACCATGTAGCTCATCCAATATCTCATCTATCTTGGGAATGGGGTACTTGGTTTTTATCATTTTCTTATTCAAATCCATGTATTCAATACACATGTGCATGGTACCATCCTTTTTCTTGGACAATACAATTGAAGATGTGAAAGGGATAGAACTTGGTCTAATATGCCCCATGTCTAATATGCTTTGATAGATTTTTCTATTTCATCCTTGAACTTCTTGGGATGCATGTATGGTGTGGTGATGACTGGTTTGGCACCTTCCTTCAACTCTATGATGTGCTCAAATCTCTTATCTGGTGATTTTCCTCGGGGAATTTTCCCAAAAACCTTCACATGCTTATCAATTATCCCACGTATGTCATGTGGGTAATATTGGCACTTTCCTTAAGTGTTTTGGGTGACTACTAAACATTCTACTGCATAATTCATGTCCCCATGCCTGGAAACAACCTCCATGCGCTTTGTTGAGACCACCCTGGTTGTATTCTCTATCATTCCCTTCAATTTTAACCTATTTCCTTCTTCAGAATTGAAGGAAAACTCCATGGTCTTGTAGTTGGTAGTAATGGATCCCAAGGTGCTAAGACAATGTACTCCAAGTATTACATTAGTGTCTGGAAGATCCATCACAAAAAAATCCTAAGTCAAATTGTACCTACCCAAGGTAAGGCTCATCTGGGGAATATACATGTCACATGGCATGGTGCGCCCTCCTGTTACTTCCACCAAAAATCCCTCAAAATCTACAGTGGGTAGAAGTCTATTGCTCACTAAAGCAGCATCAATGAAATTATGTGAGGCCCCGCCATCAATGAGCACTGTAACCTTTTGTCCTTGGAGGAATCCTCTTATTTTGAAGGTACTAAACATTTGCACTCCACTGATGGATGTTATAACGACCTTCTTAATCCATGGATGCTTACAAATTGTCTCCTCTTCACCATCCTCCTGTGTATTTTTTTCATCTATTTGCGATACCTCCATATTTTGAAGATGTTCACCCTCATCTTCCTCCTCCTCTTCACTATCTGAGAGTACCTCAATGTAGTGTAATTTCCCCTTTCCCATACATTTGTTCCTTGGCTCCCAAGGTTATTTACAAGTATAACATAATTGTTTCCTTCTCAACTCCCTTCTAGTGGCTTCATCTAACCTTCCTTTTATTTTATCTACAAATTTTGACTCCCTTCCTCTTGGGACAAGAGGTGGTCTTGGAGTGAACTTTTTTTTTTGGTTTCTCCTACCAAATACCTAGTCTTCCAAATCACTTCCTATAAATTGGTAGGATTAAAATCCTTGACCCACACACGCATGGGATCTGTTAGCCCCTTAGAAAAAAAAAATCATTAGCCTATCCTATGACACATATGGGACCATCACTGCTATCCTCTGAAATTCCTTTATGTATGCTTCAATTGATCTTGTATGTCTAAGTTGGGTGAGCTCTCTGAAATGAATTTTTGGGTCATCATGATCAAATCTATCCATAATTCTCTATGTGAAATCCCTATAGGAAGTGATATGTGTATGCCCCAAGGTGGTCATCCCATGGTACCACCATTCATGGACCTTTCCCTCCAAGTAAAGGGTAGAAAATTTAATAAAATCCAACTCCATCATGGGGTTTAGCTGTAAATATGCATCCAGTTTTTGTACCCATTCCTTGGCTAAAGACTTGGTTTCTCCATCAAATGGGGGAATCCCCATCTTCCCTGGTTTTCACCCCAGGTCATTGTTACCCCTATGGAAATCTCTAGGCCTACCTCTATACTTGATTCCACAACACTATGATAGTGTGACATGCCTCCTAAAACCTGTGCTTAATCCTGCATAATCTCTTGCATACTATTCAAAGTTGTCTTCTATCTCCATGTGACCTTCAACATCCTACTATTGTGTATCCAAGAAAGTAGGCATATAAGGCCTAGGTGTGTCCATGTTATTCCCTGGTATCCTATTAGTCGTTCACCCAAAGAGGCTATGTCCTTAAGTATGAGTTCTATGATTATATTCCACTTGATACTGTTCTCCTCCATGAGAACCACTAGCTCCATTGTTCCCTCCATAATGAGGTGCTTCCTTACCATGTACCATTTGCATGAGCAGTTGCACAATCATGTCTTGTCCTGCTTCTAGGGAGGTATGTATGTTTGAAAAGGTTGTTTTAATCTCATTTTTTCCTCTTGAAAAGTGTTCTTGTGACTCTTGCAAGTGATGTTGCATGTCAAACTGTGTCCTTTCAATAGAACGCTTCAATTCCTGGACTATATTTTCCACATTAACCCCTTTGTCATTACCATCCCATGTTTCTTGTCTCTCCTCCATTTCCATATTTGTCTCTGGTTCCCCTGCCTTTATTTCCTTCTTCATTTTGTTGTATCCTTCCATTAGCAACCCTCATAGGCTTGGAGGATTTATTCTCTGATACCAATGTAATGTTCCCAAGTAGATCTACCAGGAACTTTGGGGTTTTTTTTTGTTTGTTTGTGGTATTTTGTGAAATAGTTTGCAGTTTTCCACCCAGAGTTGCATTGGGTTTGATTTTAAGGGATTTTTAGCAAATAAATGATTGATATGGAGAAACAATAGACAAACAACAAGATACAAGAGAATAACACAAGGAAATAGCCACAAAACTTCAGATTTGGCCTTTATTTAATATATAAGATGACCTCAATACAAGAGATATACAGATATGGAAAAGATATGGGAAATATGGAAGTTGTGGCTAAAGACACCTCCAAAGTACAATGAAAGAGAGCGATATGGATCATCCTATACCTCCAATGGTTGCATGAAAAGCCTGGCAAGATCAATTTCTTTCCCTTCTCAAGATTGGCGCATTTCCTAGATGAGTTGTGCCCTTCTTGGTTGTAGAAACCCTTTGAGATTTGACCTCTTTAGATCTTCCCTCCAAACCCTAGTAAATGGTTGTCAATATATAGATCTGAAGATGGAAAACACATAAGAAGATATTCTTTGGATGTAGCTACATATATTAACCTCCAAGGCTCTCTATCTTCTAGAAAAAGTGTGCCCTCCTTTAGAAATTCGCCCAGCTAGTAGAAATAATAAATATGCATAGGTATACCCTCAAATATTGATGAGAAAAGGTGCTTTGATGATGGAAAATCCCTCTGGAACAAGTTTTTCTTCAAATCCCCAATCTCCTGGCTAAATCGAACTCCTCTTCCTTCAACAGTACGCCCAACCTACAAAAATTATCCAGATCTACACCCTTACTCCACAATACCCCATTGAAACTATTTGGAACTGAATAGAATGGTGAGGGTGGGATATTTCACCACCTTGACCAATCTTGGATCAGGAACATAGGAATATTTCACCTCCTTGTTGATCTCTAGGGTTTGTTTACTCAAAAACCTCAAAACGTCTAAGCTGCAGAGCTCAAGATGAAAAGTGAGAAATGTCAAGAATGAGGAGTGAGGCGCCCTCCTCTCCTTTTCTACTCCAGCTTCTAATTTTCACTTAAATTATTTAATTTGCTTCTAAGGTCTATTAAATTATTTTTCTCATCTTAGCCAATTAGCTTTTATCTTTATTTTTAGCCAAAGTCACTTTAATAATGTAAATTTAACACCTTAGTGACCATTTAGCCCATTAGTTCTCTTTTCCATGAGACTATAGTCTAAGGGAACAACTAGACTACTAAGTCTCCCAGTATCCTTGTCACTTGGAAGGGGATATTACACTAGCATTCTTTGTGTGGATGTTTGATGTTTAGCAATTCATATATGAGGTAACCTTTGCTTATTTTGTTTTCATTCTACTTTTTATTGTTGGCCTTTGAAGGGGTGTTGTCACCCAATAGGAAAGATCCTTTAAACTAGCTTGTATTTTAGGATCTTTTGTCTTTTTACATATGTGGTTAAAGATTTGCATG
>SNQJ01S0060797.1:0-15889 GCA_010110895.2 Picea sitchensis
ATTTCATAAAGGCTTTACCTTGACCAAGAGTTTCCTCAATCCCTTGCACTGCTTCCAATGCTTCTAAATAAGCCACTATTTTCTTTTATAAGGCCTCTTTTTCACTAGACCTCCTTATTCTACAAACCCCAATATTCACTCTTCTATGAGCCATCTCTACCCCTACCTAATGTGCAACTTCTTCTCAAAATTTATAGCTCTACCCAATTTCACTATTGGATTTGTCTTCCTAAATACCTTCTTATCAACCTGATCCAGATTATTTTCGGCACAAAATGAGAGCGAAGATATAATAAATAAATGTACATATATATCTCAGATATCCAATAATATAAAAGTAATATATCAGAGATGAAACCATAAACACAGAGATACAATAATACACAATTTCTATTAATGAGCGAAATGCACAAAATTGTAGAAATAGAGTGAAAGACTCGCTAGAATGGTGCCAGCTTATCTCTGAGAAGAGATGTGAAGGCTACTCACATTCACCAAAAGATTATTACAATGAGGCTCTAAATTCATTTTTAACATAGAGAAAATAAAAAATCTTGACCTCAGAAGATGAAAAGCCAACAATTTTGTGGACCCTGTTTTGGATAGTTTGGTGTATCAACTTCCCGGGGGCGTAGCTTTGGCATACAATCTCCATTGGGGCACACGATAGCTCATTGGAAATGTATCGTCGAGGAGATTCATTTTGGGTGCTCAATCATAGCCTCTGGCTATCATTGAGGTGCTCGATCCTGAAGAAACCTTCATTTAGGCCCTCAAATGGCCCTGAAATTTTAGGAATCGAAAAAATGCTAAAAATAGTAAATTGCTAGAAGACTTTTTGAGCCAGTTGGAATAGGTGGGTGGCAAACAATATCCACCTGGATCAATCCTCCCTCCTTATGAAGCAATGGTCTCCATTGCATTGAGTGCTCGGGGGAGAGGGAAAAGCGTTTGTTGAATCTGCATCTTGATGAGCTGCTTGCCTTGCTGAAAAAGTTGCTCTACTTAGCTTGTTGAAGACTGTCACGAACTTGTGCCTGGAAGGGTTGGAATTTTTTAACAAGTCTAGCTACATGAGATGACTATGTGTGGAAGGAATCCTTGCTCTTTACTTCAATCTCATTGACTTGCTTTTGTTGGACAGAAGGTTCTTGGACTGAGGTTGCAGTGGATGCGGTGTTCTTTTGTTCACATTTTGAACAATCTGTGAAGAAGATGGATTTTGTAGTATGCGATACTATGTTGCGACACTATTTAGGTGGGACAATAGTTGGAACTACCTCTGGTATCCTATATAGATGACCCTTAGAGTAACAATGACACTACGGGGTCGAGACTCATAAATAGCATGGGGATTCCACATATATGGCTGGCCCAACAAAACATCACAGAAATCCAGTGGGGAAACGTCACATAATACCTCATCGTTGAAGGGTTGGATGTCATATGACAATCGACAGACACAGAGGTCTCATCCCTAGCGAACCCACCTGATGTTGTATGGTTGCGGGTGTGGTGTTGTCAAAAATCCCAATTGTTTGACGACCTCAGCTGAGATGAGGTTCTTTTGGCTTCTACTATCAACAATAAAATGCAGCAGGGTCCCTTTCACCTACATATGTGAATGAAAAAGGCACTCCCCCTCTTTAGGATCTGTTGGTTCTTCTTGTTTAATTGTTGCAGTCGCGACAGTAGCAATGGGTTCTACATCAATTATCTGTCTTCTACCAGTATTTTCTGAATCGGATTATGAATTAGGGTTCAACTCCTTTTCTTTGATCTTGGCCACCAATGGCTATTTTGAGCGACATTCATCGGTGTTGTGCTAGGGGATTTTGAGGAAATCACACCACTTTCCAGTGTCCTTATTCGTCTTCCCATGACCCTTCTTTTCCTGTGGCTTGGAATGGTTTTCATGAGGCTGTTTTTTAGGGTCGTATTTATCATACTTTGGTTGTTGGGGATTTTCATACCCAAAGTCCCATTTGTTCTGGTGCCTAAATTTCTGCTCGATTTTAACAACATATCGATAAGCAACACCCAGTGATGAGATGTCCAGAAAATCCATTTCAGTTTGGATGTATATGTGTAGAGCCCTACGATATTTCAGAACCAAATGTCACTCAGAGTCTTTGATACCCAGCTTGGTGCGCAAGGTATGGAAGGTATTGGTGAATTCTGGCACTTCCTGGCCCCTCTCTTGATGCAGTGTGGTCCATCTATGTACTAGTCTTCATAGTTTCCAATAGGGTAATATTGTTCCTTGACCGCATCCACGAAAAAATTCCAAGTGGGCTCGACCCCATATATTTCAGACTCATATGTGGAACTTTTCTCCTAGTAAGTTTTCCACCAATGTTTGACATGGGGGAGAGCCTTAATGAGTTTGAAGGTGATCTTTTCCCTATTAGAGAAATTATGAACAAAGAAATAACCTTCTAGCAGATTTAACCATTTTTCTAGGGAATATGCATCTATCTGTCTTCAAATATGGGAATATCAAAACTAACTTGTACCTTGAAAGGTGAGATGCCTCCAAAGTGCCCTCTTGATGAAGACGCACTTGTTGTTATCAACATTCATTGAAGGATGTGGGAAAAATTCTTCATCATTTCGTCCCTATGTCGTGTGAGAGCTTGCTCAAGCAACAGATTGATAAAATCTTCTGCTCCATCATTTTTCTTTTCTTCCACCATGGATGGTTTCTTGGGAATGTGAAAGAAATTTTCCTCAAGAGAGACAAGCTCGAAACCCAACTTTCTATACTCGGACCTTGTCAGAGAAATGCACTAGAAAATTATTAAGAGCGGTCTACTTTGATACCACTAATTCAGATTATTTTTCAGCACGAAATGAGAGCAGAGGTATAATAAAGAAATGTATAGAGATATCTCAAATATCCAATAATATAACATAAATATATCATAGATGCAACCATAAACACAGAGATACAATAATACACAATTTCTATTAATGAGCAAAATGTACAAAACTATAGAAATACAGAGTGAAAGACTCGCTAGAATGGTGGCAACTTATCTCTCAGAAGAGATGTGAAGGCTACTCACTTTCACCGAAAGATGATTACAATGAGGATATAAAGGCCTTTTTAACATAAATAAAATCCAAAACCCTAACCCCGGAGGATGAAAAGCCAACAGTTTTTTGGACCTCGTTTTGGGTAATTAGGTGTATCAACTTCCTGGGGGCGTAACTTTGGCATACAATCTATGTTTGAGGCGCACGATAGCTAGTTGGAAAGGTATCGTCAAGGAGATTCATTTTGGGGGATAAATAAGATACTTTGGATATCATTGATGTGCTCTATCTCGAAAAAACTTCATTTAGGCAGTCAAAATGGCCCTAGAAGTTTAGGAATAAAAAAACTGCTAAAAATAGTAAATTGCCAGAACACTGTTTTGAGCCAGTTGGAATAGGTGGGTGGCCACCGATATCCACCTGGATCACAACCTCTCCACTTAAATTTTCTACAATATTTCTATTGAACCTTCTCTTGCTAGAATTGTTGTTTTCTCAAACTCCTCACATAATTCAAATATTCTTTCACATTTCCAAACCCACAATGGGTTTTCTCCTTTTCAACTACCCATAACTTCATAGTTCTTCAACTTTCTCAAACAACTTTACCCACAATAAAATGTGGAATTGTCCTTATCTTCCTCCTTACAACATTTACCCAACCACAACCAGATTTGTCTTCACTTTTCCCTTGCACATCTACCCATAACCTTAATTATGGAACGACACTTCTTCAATAGGATTCCACGTACTATGTAGGATAATCTTGCTCTGATACTAATTGACATAGATGGGGTCACAACACCTTGCAGATCATTAAATTTCCTTAACATGACACATAGTGAAAGCTTTGTTACCATACAAGATTTACAATCCCTTATAAGTTTGTTAAACCAAATAAACAATATGAAGAGCTCTACAGGCTCAAAATCCACACATAATATTTAGAGACACAACAACTAAACTCACGCATTCAAAAACATGTTCAAACATAGAAGTCTTAGATTCAAATTTGGGGCTTAACAAATTTTCTATTAATTTCAGAAAATTTACAAATGTACATTGACGATACCTCTATGGGATTCGTCTTCTTAATTTACAATTGGGTGGTCAAACCCTTTAAATTATTTTAACAAAAATATAACCTTCCTGGTCGTGTTACATCAAAATTCCTTAATAATTTTTTAACATATACAATATACCTATTACTGTTGTCAGTCCTGTGTTAATCCTCTATCTTCGCAAACTCTTCATCCTCCTATTCCTTTTCCTTATCTATATCTTCGACCTCTATTCAATATTTAGTTTTCTATGTACGGGATCTTCCTTCTAATCTCTATTCTTCTTTGGTTGTGACACTCCAACCCTTACTTTCTTTCATTCTCGAAACTTCTCCTCCTTCTTGAGGTTTTTTTGTTTATTATGCAACTCTCTCCATAATAAAACAATAAGGTCCCTAATAATTCTCCCCTCCTATATTGTATGGCTTCATTAATTAAAATAAAGTGACCCTTGAATCGAAAACATGTCATGTGTTCCAAATTAAATGTTATTGTTAATAAACCCAAGGTAAATTAAACAAGGGAAATAGTTGCAAAGCAGCTAGTCCCCGCCATAGGATTATGTTTATGTTGTCTTGTCATGATGATAATATATTGTCATAAATAACCTAACCAATAAGTTTATTTTCAACTACTAATTTATGAAATGTTGCCAATTTTTTTATGGAAATTGGCATAGTGTGTAGAGGTAAGAGTTATGTCTCCACTCTTTAACTAGAGTGATGTCAATTTTTAAAAATGTGCTCTTATAAGTATTTTTCTTAGAGTGAGTTTCATTATTATTTTACGAAAGTTTGATCAATTTTTTTAATCTGTTGTTATAATATTTTTAATAGTCACATTAATTTTTTTAATTAATGTGATTAATTCACAAAATGACATGCTTAAAAAATATTTAAAAATATTTCAATATATAAAAAAAACTTAAATATATTTAGACATAAATCTCATTCCTAAAATCCTACATGGATATTATTCTCTACTCATTAGAAATTATTGAGATAGAAATCAACTAACTCCAACCATATCAGCATTAAACCCATCCTTTTCATCTATACTATTCTTGACATTTATATGATTGTGCTCAATGTATTGTATGGTTCTGTCCATTTTACCGCTCTATTGCTCGTTGTAAGTTCTCTTTGATCAGTCTCTCTTTTTCCAATTTTTGTCATAGGTACAAATGGGGACTAATGTGCAATTTTTATCTAGCTCTCTAAACCCTCTTATGAAATTTAGCGCTGCTTGTTCCAATCTTCTGCAACAAATCTATAACAAACTATTTCTTTTAGTTTGGCTCCAACCTTCAAGTCTTGTTATTTCATCTTTGAACATCCTTATGGGATTTTCTCCCTCTCATATGTTGGATGATTCATTTCATGACCTCAAGTGAAGTTCCAACATGGTTGGGGCATGGGTGGTATCAACCATTATATTGGAACTTAGTGTCACTATTTCACTATTTAAGAATTCATTGTTATATTATTTTTTATAGTATATTTAGTATTATACATTGCATTGTTTAGAGATTGGGTTCAAGTCATTTCTAGAGAAATTGAGTTGCATGTGTAGGTTCATTTCAGAAATGGAACACTCTCTTCTAGGCATGCCACAACTCACATATTTAGCCAATGTAGCTTCAACGCCTACGTTAACATTATTCCCTATGATTTCTATCAATTCTCATCTCTCATTTCTAATGCTAATGTTAATTAGCTTACAAAAGGAGACTCGTGAATTAACACTATGTTAATATGATTTATGTTGTTAATTTTTTGTGAACCCTAATAAAGTTATTCTACTTAATCTAGACACCTAAATGACAAATTAAAAGTAAAATCTAATTAATATAGTGACCTTTGATATTATCTCTAATCCTTAAACTACAATAGTATAATATAATAAATTACGATAAAAATATATAATATGAAAAATAGTTTGATATTATCTCATAAAAATTAAAAAAATTAGAGGAAATTGCAAATCCATTACCTCCTACATAATCTAGGATCAAATATTAATCTACTCTTGTAATGATATTATAGGATTAAAGTACAAGATTTTCATCATAACCACAAATTTATATATAAGATTGAAAGCTTATATTGCATTCTTGTATCTCTACCTATGTTTGACATCCACAATCTCATTGTGACTAAAGACATATGTGCCTTAGAAACCACTCGAGCACAACATTAGATTGGAGTAGAAACCCCAATAATGAGCATAGTAACTAGCCTTGAGATTAACCACTAATCCTAGGTCGAGGATGATAATTCCCAATTCTTTATAATAGAAAAAAAATTAAAATTATTGGAATTATCAGTCCCTGCCTTTGCGAGGGACTACAATGTTTGCTTCACGGTCAAATCCCTTTGAATTTATATTAATTCACCCATATTTTGCCTCATATCATAAAGTTTTTTCAATATTTTTATTTACGTTTTTATTTAAATAAATAAAAAAGTTTTTAACAATTTTGCATATTTATGATTCTATTTTCTTATTGGTTAATATAAGGTTGATGGGACTAAATACCCCTACCATGGGTAATTTTCTCAACTATTTGTTAGAACATAAAAAAATAATAATATAAATATATAGATAGATAGATAGATATAATGAACCATTGGTCAGATTTGAGGTGTTTACTTAATTATGACATCTTGCCAGAATTGCATCTCATTGCCAAAAAATCACCGATTTTGAGCGTAGTCGCTCCTTCTATTCATGCAAGGTGTGTCTTATTTCAACATACTACTAGTCTCTTGCTTCCATTGTGCAACAAGTGATTGCCTCTCAAACCTTCTAGATTCGAGGAATTGTGAGGAGATCAGATCATGATAGGATGGCCATGATACATCACAAGCTATGGAACTTGTGTATGACCTATTGTTCATCAAGTTCCAAGATTTGAACCTATCTCTAGAACCTCCTCCATCACTCTATAAAAGTAGGCCAAATCAAGGGGTATGGGAGCTCAATTGATGATAGGATTATGCTACCAAAATACAACCAAAGAGAGACTTATGCCTTCAAATTTCATTGTTGGTTCATCCTCTTTTGAGATATGGCTAAGGAATGCCTCAAGGAGCTTTGAGCTAGAAAAGTGCCTCGATAGTCTCAAGCAATCACATTGTATTGTTGTACTTTTCTTTCATTATTTATATAAATCTATGGATTTTCCCCTCCAATGGTTGTGAATTATTGTTATTTCTTTTCAATAATTGGTAGATCTAATTTCACTTGAGAAAAGTAGATTAGATCTAATTGTTATTCATATTATTTTAAGCCAAATAAGTTTGAGGGAGGATTGCTTTTCAGTTGTGTGAAGGTAATTGAGTGATGGATATGGGATTGGATTCTTGGGATTGCATCAATTGGGATCATACGAGGATGAACATTGGAATAAGGTAAGGCCTACCCTCCTACCCTCATTAGTATAAATTGAATGAACAACTTATATCTAGAGTGTAAAATCCAAAGATAGATATCCATTGTATGTCTCTAATCTTTGTCAGATCGGTGAGAGTGCTCACCTATATGTAGGAGAGATTACTCTACAAAATAATTGGAAACTCCATTGGGGATCAAATCTTGTTATTCTTCCTTGGTTTTGATAAGTTCCATGGGTTATTTTTCTTTTTCTAAAATATTTTGATAGCTTAGCACTGCCTATTTTCTTTGTCTGGGTGTCTAAAACCTCAAGATATCTCAGATCTGAGCTAAATCTACCGAGATCTCTCATTTTCCCCCACGGTCTCACCTATTTCCTTAACAAAATCGATTGATTGCACTTTGATCACTAGAAAGGAGTAACTATCATGTAGTGGTTGCTTGTTGCACACTGGAAACATGTGACTGTGTCTTGTAGGAAATAATTTTCAGATTTTTACTTAGTTTACTCTCAGATCTATTTGAGTATTGGCTTGAGGGGGTTGCATATTTTCTATAGCTGGTCCTTAGATATTTGGATAGGTGTGGCTTGGATGTAGAAAAAATCATGGTAACCAAAAAAATACATAGTGGATCCATGAAATAATATGCAAGGCTATGGTCATGAAAATTACATGGTGGATCCATGTCATCAAAGAGATCATATCCATGAGAAAATACAATGTGAATCTATGTCACAATATACATTGGGAATATATCTAGCACCAATGAGAGTGCTTGTGTAGTCTTCAAAGTACTCATAAAACAATGATACTCCATTGCAACTTGGGAGGGGTAGCATAATGGAGTGATGCTCCCTAGGCCCAAGGTCTTCAATCCAATTGCATCGATGGTACAATTCTACAACATGCAAATAGATGAGCTAACGTTGAGAATGGTAGAAATCATCTGATTATTGTTCATTGAGGAATATCGTTAATAGATTTGAGGGGACCCACCAATAATGAAAATGGACCCCAAGGTACCTAGTATAATCTAGTGAGCGTGAATAGAGTGGTTGATGTTGAACACTTGTAGAATTGATCAATCAAGAGTCAATGAGGTAAACCCATCGTTGATCGTGAGGAATCATTCCACTGATGACTACAAGTTACAAGGTACTAGCTGGTTTCTAGATCCCTTTCCTAGATAATGTTTTAGTGTTAATAGGAAGAGATCCATCAAAGGAGGGCCTTAATGTATCCCCTATTAATCGACATGAAACAATCACCAAGAGATGTTGTGAAGAGATAGAATCACCAAGTACAACTCACACATGGATGCCCTACATGAAAGGTCAATGAGACTGCAAAATGGTTGACTTAGGCTTCACTTTCCTTGAACATATAGCACAACATACTAATGACTTGGTAACACTGACTCAAGAGGACCAATGATATAGTGAAAAAAATCATAAGGCATTGAAGCACTCTCCATAGTGTCTGGAAGAGTAACTAGTGGGGGTATATGCCTCATAATGATGGTACGACTCATAGGCAAGTTATAACCCAATTATAATACAATGATGCAAATAGGTGCCATGTTCAAGGGTGACAACAATTATTGGTTTCCACTTTACTAAATATGGATTGAGATAATTCCCTCCCTCTTTTTTGTTTTTAGTGTCTCATTCATGTTTTAACGAGCATGGAAGAGAGATAAAAGTGTATTCAATAATGTATTTTCCATGGTTTTACGAGTGAAAAAAAGAGGTAAAAGCATACTCGATCGTGTTTTTTTTATGGTTTTATGAGCATGAAAAAGAGTTAAAAGTGTGCTCAATAGTGTCTTTTCCATGGTTTTACGAGCATGAAAANATAATGTATTTTCCATGGTTTTACGAGTGAAAAAAAGAGGTAAAAGCATACTCGATCGTGTTTTTTTTATGGTTTTATGAGCATGAAAAAGAGTTAAAAGTGTGCTCAATAGTGTCTTTTCCATGGTTTTACGAGCATGAAAAAGAGTTAAAAGTGAGTTCATTTGGAGAAAATTAGTGATTGCATGGCATGTAGCTATGTTTCAGGTGAGTGGAACTGACCTATACAAATCAAAGGAAATAATTGTACTAGGAAATTAATGGCCACTCATAATAGTGGTTTTCTCCAAGGGTAAAGGTCACGAAATGGAGGCAAATTAACGCAAACAACAAGAGGTCAAGGCTGACTACAATGGTGGTAAACGGTATAAAAGTGAACATAAACATAGAAATAGGCACTAGGACATAAGCAATGATATGCATACACAACCATTAAGAAACATAAGTAATGATGGGAACCCCCTTGGTACATAACCAGAAAAATATTAAGAGAGAAGTATGCAGCTCAAATTTTAGTCATGGTGGGTCTAAATAAGGGTTCCAGGACCTACAAAAAAACATAGCATGGGCACCAAATGGAAAAGACAAGTGCTAACTAGGGCACCCATGAAGAGTAGGAAATACCACAACAATTTTTATGTGAAAATATGAAGGTTTAATGTCACAACCTGGTGAGGTCAAACCTAAGGCATTGTGATGGAAAAAGTGATGGTTAATAATGAAAGATGGTATTGCAAGGAAAATCCTATCCCTATGTGTTAGTTTAGAACATGTACTTCATGGTTCATTGAATGTTTCCATAAAAAAATATTGAACAAAACATCACCAGGTCCTATAAAAACCATTGAGAGACACTAGACCCAAGGTTAAATTGCATAGTGAAATCTTATAGAAAAAATATCATGATGTACTAGCTCTCTACTTTACATATACATATGCTTTGGCTCTTAATTATGGTTTCAAATGGTGTGATTAGAAATATATGTTTATGTACATGCATGCTTGTGTTAATGATTAATTAATGAGACAAGTGCCAACATAGTTAGCTAACATATATAGCCAACGTATATAACCTCTCAGTCTCACCATGGGTGTGCTTATGATGAAAGCCAAGGGAATCATATTGACATATCAAAATCAAGCACCAAACATGATAAGAATTGAACCAAATCAACCCACATGTAAAAATAAAAAGTACTCACAACACACACCTACTAAAATACACCATGTACAAGCATTACACAACTTCATGGTTTATGCAAAGTACATCCCATTTCTAGGCTCGATCCAAGGATTCCTATCATCATCAATGAACTAATGGGTTGATGTCAAAATTGTATGGAACACCATGTTGGGGCCAAGCCACCTAGAATTGAATTTCCACATTCATGAATTTTCATGATTACAGTCATAGATTGGAACCAAGTGACTATTAGGAACTACACGAGGAAAAATATGGTGACCATTCTCATGAGCTAACATAACTCATTGATGATGCATGCCAAGACATGGAAAATGTATGAGGTGATTGTGTTCAATATGGTTTGAAGTGGAGAATCCAGTGGCAAGTTCTAAAATAAGAATCTCATACTAAAACAAGTCAAGACTTAGCATTTCACTGGATGACCTAAAAAATGACCCTTGTCCTGAACCAAGACTCTTCTTGTCAACCACCAATTATTCCATTTTGGCAAGGAAATATGATCGATGATGCACATATTCTCATGGGTTATTTACCATAGACATGAATTCTAGGATTTCCTTATTCAAAGGTAGCTCAATATCTAGGAAATCATGGGAACTAGGAGAGTTGACCACCCAAATGGGAAAGGTAGGCTCATCATATTCCATATTAGGATAGATTTTTTTACCATTGTTAGAAGATGTTGACTGGACACCTCAATAAATTGTTGGGAACATGTCCTAAGAAGGAAAACATGAGTGTAAGGAATTGTTCTAAGAAGAACCAAACACTTAGGATATGATGCCACATAGTTCGCATGTGGCGAGTTAGAATCCATCTGAATACTAGGAACATAAAATGAGGTATCATGGTCTAAAGTTGAATAAGGATTGTGATTATCATATTCAAGTTGATCAATAGTGACAATGCTTCCATTGTGAGGAAAATGCATCACTAGAAAGAGTGTAGACACCATATAATTCAAAACATATACATAATCATGACCAAGAATCATATTGATGTCTAATGGGATATTCAACACTATCATATCATTTAAGACACAATTCTCACGTATCATGGTAGGAAACTAAGGAAGAATCCCCAAAGATTCAATAATTTTTTTGTTAAAAGCCAACAACTAAATGGGAGCTGACACAAGCTTGGGAGAACCCATAGCTTTTCAAGATGAGGATCAAATGATTACAGATGTTCCTTCATCTACTATACATCGATAATTTTTTAATGAACGAATTCAACCCTTGTTTGGAAGGTTCAAAAGAAGGAAGGAGAGGCTCAGTAATACTATTCCAATCAAAGGAAACACTCCTAGAACTTGGGGGGAGTGTGTTTGAAGCAAGTGGGATTCCCCCTTGTTAAGAAGGTTCTTAACTAGTAGTGAAGAAAACATGTTTGGTAGATACATCAGTTTCCAAGTGAAGAGTGGGATCAGCCAAATGTTGCATTGATGTGACCACTTCTTCAATTGATGGTTGAATAAGTTGTTGAGAATCCAAAGATGGTTCAGGAGTAGAAGAGCATTCGAACAAGGACCTATAACATCCCCAGTTTTAATCCCCATAGATTATAATGTAATTGTATAAATGTGATTTAGGTTGGTGAGACGATGTTTTGGGAAAAGAGATTGTATTGGTTTAAAGTGGTCGGAGGTCAAATGGTATATTATGTGCATTGAAATAATTAATAAAAATAGTAATTGTTGGATGCAATATGAGAGGGATGAAAACGATGGGGGGCTATGATTCCACAAGAGAGAGAGGGGTCCAAAGGGGGATTTATTCATGGGTATTAATCCAACCCACATTCCTGAAATTATTATCATTGTGTAAACCTTCTATTTGTTGATTGAGTGTATGAGAAGCCAATCATTTAACTCATGTAAGAGGGTGGGTGTGAGAGGTTACATCTCATAGTTATTGGGGAGAATGGGATGAAGTACAATCATCTTTGGGAAGAGTGAGAGTCAAGAATGCAAGGGAGAAGAAGGGAAATTTGTATGCAGAATGGAGACCGTATTTTTTGGACAACAAAGGAAGAGTTGAGTGTTGGGAAGAGGACCAACCATGTTTTTCTTGAAGGAATCCATTGTCGGGTTGTGCGATATGTTGGAAATGAGGCATGTGTGCCCGTAAAACATGTTGTAAGCCTATAGTGCATCTCTTGTTGAGGAAATGGATCAAGAGCCTTTTGTAGGAAACTGTGAGCACTCTTGAAGTAGCTGAGAGTTCCTAAAGTCCCTAGCTAAGATATTCTTGTCCAACCGACTACACTGGAATCCATGATAATCGAATGGTACAACTTGAGCGATTGTGATCCGGATTATTTTCAGCACGAAATGAGAGCGGAGATATAATAAATAAATGCATAGAGATATTGTGGATATCCAATAATGTAACATAAATGTATTAGAGATGCAACCATAAAAACAAAGATACAGTAATACACGATTTCTATTAATGAAATAAATGTACAGAGACTATAAAAATATAGAGTGAAAGACTCGCTAGAATGGTGGCAGCTTATCTCTGAGAAGAGATGTGACAGCTACTCGCACTCGCAAGATGATGATTTTTTTTACAATTAGTCTCTAAGGGCCTTTTTAACATAAGGAAAATCCAAAACTCTAACCCCGGAAGATGAAAATCCAAAAGGTTTGCAGGCCCTGATGGGGGTAGTTGATACGTCAACTTCCTAGGGGCATAACTTTTGCATACGATCTTTGTTTGGGGCACTTGATACACCGTTAGAAAGATCTATCTGAGGAATACAATATCTATCCCTGTTTTCCCATAAAACGTCGTTTAGGGCCTCAAAACGGCTCCAGAAGTTTAGGACCCAAAAAACTGCTAAAAATAGTAAATTACCAAAATTGCCAAAAAACTGTTTTGAGCCAGTTTGAAAAGGTGGGTGGCCACCGATATCCACCTGGATCAATCCTCCCTCCNATTGCGTTGAGTTCCCGGGGGAGAGGGGAAAGCGATTGTTGAATTTGAATCTTGGTGAGTTGCTTGCCTTGTTGGAGATGTCGTGTTGCTTGGTTTGTTGAAGGTTGTCACGAACCTGTGGCTGGAAGGGTTGGACCTTTTTAACCAATCTGGATACATGAGATGACTGTGTGCAGAAGGAATCTTTGCATTTTGCTACAATCTTGCCGACCTGCTTCTGTTGGATAGAAGGTTCTTGGGCCGAGGCTGTAGTGGTTGCAGTATCCTTCTATTCACCTTTTGAACAGATTGTGAAAAAGATAATTTTTGTAGTACGAGATACTACCTCACAACACTTTTTGAGGTGGGACAATAGTCAGAATTACCTCTGGTATTCTGTAGAGATGACCCCCCAAAGTAACAATGACACTACAGGTTCGAGACTCATAAATAGCATGGCACTTCCATATATATGGCTGGCCCAAGAGAAAATCAAAGACATCCAGTGGGGAAACATCACATAACACCTCATCCTTGAAGAGTTGGATGTCATATGACAATCGACACTACTGGCTGACACAAAGATCTCGTCCTTGGCGAAGCCACCCGATGTTGTAGGGTTCCGGGTGTGGTCTTGTCCACAATCCCAACTGTTTGATGACCTATGCTAAGATCATGTTCTTCTGGCTTCCGCTATCAACAATAAAATGTAGCGGGGTTCCCTTCACCCACATCAGTGAATGCAAAAGGCACTCCCCCTCTTCAGGATCTCTTGGTTCTTCTGGTTGAATTGTTGTGGTCGCGACAATAGCAGTGGGGTCTTCGTCGATGATCTGTCTTTTACTAGTATTTTTAGAATCAGATTCTGAATTAGGGTTTGGCTCCTTATCTTTGATCTCGACCACCAATGACTGTTTTGAGTGACATTCATCGGTGTTGTGACAAGGGATTTTGTGGAAATGGCACCATTTTTCGGTGTCCTTCTTTGTCTTCCCATGACCATTCTTTTCCTGTGGCTTAGATTGGTTTTCAGGAAGCTGTTTTTTAGGGTCATCTTTCTCATACTTTGGTTGTTGCGGATTTGCAGATCTGAACTCCCGTTTGTTCTGGTACTTAAACTTCTGCTCGATTTTAACAACATATTGATAAGAAGAACCGAGTGATGAGATGTCCAAAAAATCCATTTCAGTTTGGATGTATCTGTGTACAGCCTCGCGATATTTCAGAACCAAATGTCGCTCGAAGTCTTTGATACCCAGCTTGTTGTGCAAGGTATGGAAGGTATTGGTGAACTATGAAACTGCTTGGCCCCTCTCTTGCTGCAGTGTGTTCCATCTCATGTACTGATCCTCATAGTTTCCAACATGGTAATATTGTTCCTTTACCGCATCCAAAAAAAAATCCCAAGTGGGCTTAGCCCCATATATTCCAGACTCCTTTGTGGAACTTTGCTCCCAGTAAGTTTCCCACCAATGTTTGACATGAGGGAGAGCTTTAAGGAGTACGAAGGTGATCATTTCTAGCAGGTTTAACCATTTGTCTAGGGATTTTGCATCTGTTTGTCCTTCAAATACAGGAATATCAAAATTAACTTGTACCTTGAAAGGCGAGGTGCTTCCAAAGTGGCCACTTGATGAAGATGTGCCTGATGCTATCGACAGGCGTTGAAGGATGTGGGAAAAATTCTCCATCATTTCGTCCCTCTGTCGCGTGAGAGCCTGCTCAAGCAACATATTGATAGGATCGTTTGCTCCATCATTTTTATTTTCTTTCGCCATTGAGGGTTTCTTGGGTGTTCGAGAGTGATTGTCCTCAAGAGAGACAAGCTCAAGACCCAACTTTCTATACTCGGAACTCGTCGGGGACATGCACTGAAAAACGATCAAGAGCAGCCTGCTCTGATACCACTAATCTGGATTATTTTCGGCACGAAATGAGAGCGGAGATATAATAAATAAATGCACAGAGATATTGCAGATATCCAATAATGTAACATAAATGTATCAAAGATGAAACCATAAACACAAATATACATTAATACATGATTTCTATTAATGAAAGAAATGTACAGAGACTGTAAAAATACAGAGTGAAAGACTCGCTAGAATGGTGGAAGTTCATCTCTGAGAAGAGATGTGACGGCTACTCGCACTTGCAAAAAGATTATTTTTTTTACAATGAGGCTCTAAGGGCCTTTTTAACATAAGTAAAATCCCAAACCCTAACCCCGGAAGATGAAAATCCAAAAGGTTTGCGGGCCCCGATGGGGGTATTTGTTAAGGTCCTAACCCACACATAGGTAGATCAATGTATTCGGATGTAATAAAGGTCAATATTAATAAGACCTTTCAATAAAATAGAATAAGGCGGATGTAAGAAGACCTAATAGAAGCTTCCGCTTCTAGAAGGATCT